>LR749707.1:669562-727591 GCA_902729485.2 Mus minutoides
GTGTGTGTGTGTGTGTACACATCTACCTGCTTTCTAAAATTCAATATGCCTCTTAGGAGATATGAGTTAATGAATAGATGCCTTTGCAGAAAATACCTCCCTCACTGTCTGTGGTGGCGCTTTTACTTGTTAGAGGGTGTCACTGTGCTGAGACAAAGCTGCATATCACTTTAGTAGTAAGGAGCCATCTGTGGCACTATTATTGACTGAGTTTTACTCATCTGAAATTCACACTTGGAAGTCCTTAATCCTAGTGTGCCATTTGGGAGATATGACCTTGCAGGAGATGGTTAAGGATAAATTAGGCCATAGTGTGGAACCCACTTTGGTCTATAGCTTTATACAAGGTAGACACCAGGGATGTGTGCTCACAGATAAAATACCATGTGAGCACACAGCAAGAAGCCCAACATTCTAGAAGCCAGGGAGGAAGAAACCATATCAGTGCCTTGACCTTGAACTTCCTACTTCCAGGATTATGAGAAAATTAATTTCTGTTTTTCAAGTCACTGGGTATGGAATTCCATACAATCACAAACCTATTAACAAAGGTGCCCTCAATTAGACTTACGAGTTAAAAAGAATCCAACAAGCACAAAGAAAGCCAGGCCACTGTAGAGGGAAGGAAGGAAATTGACATCAGACAGAAAATGGACAGCCCTGGAAAGCTCCTGCTTGGATGAGTGAGGGGACAGGGCACAGGAGGGTCTGTGAACCCACACTCTTTACAGCTAACTGGTGGTGTGGTATCGGGGAAGGAAAGAGCACTGGCCTGCTTCCCATCCTCCCCCTGCTCTCTTTGTCAGTTTCCAGGAATTGGTTCTGATCTGATGCATGGGCTGCACTTAAGCTGTGTAGCCAAAGTAATTAACTCCTGTGACCAGAAGTGCTGTGTCAGAGCATTCATCCACTGGGCTGTCTCAGCTCACTTGGAGCCAGCCATGTCTCTGCATCTCTTGACATTTTTAAAGACTGTGTAGCCAGCAGTCTTCCAGGGGATGGTGGAGGTCAGGGCTCAAAGAAGCCAAGGCTCACAGAAGACAAAGTTGGAAGAGCATCCCCCGTACCTTTGCTTTTCTAAGTACTGATCTTCATATGAATGTCTTCCACTGGGGAGGATCCGGGGTGTGCAATCAAGAGACCTGAATGCAAATCCCATCTGTGCAAATGACTTCAAATCGATCTCTTTCTAACTGAAACATGCAAGTTACCAGCTTTGAGAGTTTGTTTTTCCCTCTAAGACAGTGTGAAGGTTTTAGGTGGTAAGACACACAGAGAACACCAGACCTGTTTTGATGTCTGTTTGAATAGCTACATGCCTGGAGCAACTTGCTGCTTTTGGCACCCAACACTGTTTTAGTGACTTTGTCTATACATAGTGGGGATAAACTTAATAATCCATAAAGTGCCTGTTAATTCTAGAACTTCAGTGTGCTATTTTTTTAAAAGTCCTAAAGGGAACTCACCCTCTCATTTTCTGTGTGTGTATGTATCTGTCTGTCTGACTGCCTACTTATCTCTTCTCTGTGTGTGTTTGTCTGTCTGTGTCTGTCTGCCTGCTTGCTTGTCTCTCTCTCTCTCTCTCTCTCTCTCTCTCTCTCTCTCTCCCCTCTGTGTGTGTATGTGTATCTGTCTGCTTGTGTGTGTGTGTGTGTGTGTGTGTGTGTGTGATATGTAGAAAATAACTAGGCAGTGCAACTGTTCCCTAAAATACCTTCATCGTTCCTGCTTTGATTTGTTTGACTATAGGCATCACACATGGCCACAGTACCTCTACTCATACACTAAATAATGCTAACCAGAAAAAAATGTGTAATGTTAGGTCAACAGGGAAAAGATACCTATGGAATGGAGAAAATCCCACTGAGAGAAGCTGTGTGGAAGAGTGGAAGAGGAAGGCTCTAAACTGCATATGCCAAGAGGAGGAGAGAAAAGTGGCCCATGTGACCCTCTGGCTGCTCTGAAATGCCAAGGCTCAGCACAGTCACCCAGAGCCACACAACGGTTGCATTCACGGCTCTGAAGCCCTCCACTGGCCCACATGCTTTGGCGCTAAGATGCCATGTGTGTGCCAATCCTCCAAAAGCAGTCATCTTGAACCAGAATCTGTGGAAGATTAAATAAATATTCACCAAGTAGAACCCAGATATGAGAAACTTCCCAATCATAGGAGGATTCNCACAGTCACCCAGAGCCACACAACGGTTGCATTCACGGCTCTGAAGCCCTCCACTGGCCCACATGCTTTGGCGCTAAGATGCCATGTGTGTGCCAATCCTCCAAAAGCAGTCATCTTGAACCAGAATCTGTGGAAGATTAAATAAATATTCACCAAGTAGAACCCAGATATGAGAAACTTCCCAATCATAGGAGGATTCAAAAAACTACATTTAAAAAGGAGAAAAGGGAAGGGGGGGCGAGGGAGGAACCTGTCTACAACAAGGCAGCCATTGAAATTTCCTTTAATTAAGGACAGTCTCCTTCAATTACATTAATTTCTCCTCCCCTTTTCAGGGCAGTCCCAGTGAATAATAGGTTTGTTTCTGGCTGATGAGATGCCAAGTTGAAGTCAGGTTTGGGTTAATAAAACTGCCCTGGACCATCAGAAAGAAATCCTGTCTGCTTCAAGCAACAGAGAAAAGCTAGTTTGGGCTTGCTCTTCAAGAAAGAGACCTTCTGTTAACCTGTAGCATCCTTTTGTAGCACATCTGGGACAAGCAAGAAGCAGGATTCAATGACATCTGGACCAACTCTTCTGTTTCCAAGGACCCCTCTTACCGGATTATAGACAGTTCACACTTGGGCTCTGACCGATGTCCAGTGTAATCTGCACACTGTTGCCAACCAGTCTACAAACTACAATCATTAATCTCCTCCCCTGGCCAAGTACAGGTAATGACTTCACATTACATATCTACAACAACACGAAAAACCTCACTATTGATTGGGATATGATTTGAGGCAGTTGCTTTTCTTCCCTGTTCCCATCTGTCACTAACCCTAGCAAATAAACTCTAATCAGGCACACCTCTTTAATATCTCTCCAAGACACAGACCCTCATAATCTCCCTCTGCTTATGCCTTTCTACTTCTCTTGTCCAAATCCCTGCTCATTTCTCAACTTCTGGCAGGGAGCCAGGCATCTAAATGGCACATACTAAGTGTATGCTGAACAAAGAAAAAACAAAAAGAGAATGGACCGAAGTTTGAAGACTCTCATGCCTCCCACTGGTCTATCTGTACTTATTCCCATAACACTTTAATACAGACTGTAAGATGAAAAGGCAGCCCCTTCTCCCATCCTCTTGCCTATCCAGATGCCGAGGACCTGTGGGATTGCTATGCATTTTCTCACCGTGCCTAAAACTAACTTCTTAAGCCAGTCTTTGAGTGTTGTCCATGATGAAGGAAATCGCTGAATAGACCGCCTGGATTCTATCACAAGTGCTCAGTACCACCTACATTGACCGAATGAAATGACTCTCCCTTCTCTTCTCCTGAGTTATGATGTGGTCTCTGCCAGCTGTCCCTTTGCCATCTCTGTTAAGTTTGGTGCTGTGTTCAGGGGACACAATGGCATATGATTGTCTTGGCTCTTCACTCGGACGTAGCATTGCAAACTGAGACCTGAGGCAAGCCACGCCCTATCTGTCGATGTGATCAGTGTTTGAGGATCATTTCATATTCACTGATTATTTTCCAGGTTACACCATAAAACTAAAGGCGAGAAGGAAGAGTGCCGTGCCGGTCTCATTTATCCTTGGGCACTATCCTAGTCTGCATTCTAATAGTGTGATAAAATACCGTGATCAAAAGAAACCCTAGGAGAAAGGGCTTATTTGGCTTATGGTCTCGCTCATGGTCCATCACTGAGAGAAGCCAAGGCAGGAACTCAGACAGGGAAGGAATAATCTGGAGGCAGGAAATGAAGCAGAGGGCTTGGAGCAAAGCTGTTTACTGGCTTATTCCCCATGCTTGCCTCCGCTACTGAATCCCTACTACCTAGATCACCTACCCGGGGAAGGCTAGGATCTCCCACATCAGTCATTGATCGGGAAAAGGTCCCACAGAGTTGCCTCCTGGCCAGTCTGACAAAGACATTTTCTCAATTGAGGTTGCCTTTTACCAGATGACTCTAGCTTGCGTCACACTAATAAGCAAACAAAACGATTAACCAGCTCAGCTCAGAACCCAACACCTACCACAGAGACGGCAAATAAATACTTACAACACCTATCACAGAGACGGCAAATAAATACTTACAACACCTATCACAGAGACGGCAAATAAATACTTATTGGGTAGCTAAACTAATGAAGCAACAAGAGGTAATTGACGAAGTTTCATGGGAATGACAATCCTAGACTTTAAGATAAAGTCCTATCTGACCAAAAAAAAAAAAGTAAGGTGTAAGATAATAATAGGTTAGTTCTCTGGAGGCCAAGCAGCCAAAGGATAGTCAGAGCAGTCAGGGAGAAGATGCTGGTCCAGGTGAGAAGACTGGATGCACTAGTCTCCTGCATTAGCTCTGCAGAACAAAGATGCTGGAAGCTGGGGGTGGAGTGGGGCCTGATGGCAAGCAATTTGCCACCTGATGGCAAGCAATTTGACACCTGCAATAAATCATGAGGCTTTCCTCTCTACAGGCATTCGGGGATGAAAGGCTCATCATCTCAATAAAGCTCTTTTCAGCTCTCCACCTGAAGGACAATGATTTTCAAGTTTTACTCCTTTTATTTATTTATTTTTTTAATGGAAAGACAGGTGGAAAGTATCTGTGAGTATGTAAACTGCAAGTGCCAAACACAAAACAAAAAACAAAAACAAAACCCATGTAGGTGAAAATACAGTCTCAGCCTGCAAACTGCCCCTTCCTGGTATATACCTATAATAGAAAATAGCTAGGCATTAAACATTTCAAAAGCCAACTTTCTCAGCACTACAATCACCCACAGAACAGCTCCTAAAACGACTCACATGTTCCCAAACCCCTAATTAATCAGAGCAAGTTGGAACCTCATGGTGTGGCAGACAGCTCTAACAAGCTTGCTTTAATGTAGTTAAAGAAATGTGTTGATTGGAGCAAGTCAGGAGCAGGTACAGTAGAGACAACACATTCTCAAGTGACAGAGTCAGTTCTGGAAGAGGGAAAAGTTGAGGTGTAAACTTGGGACCACCAGGATGTAGGTGCCTTTCTCTAGAATCACAGCCTCAAAATCAAGCGGGCTCTTCTTCAGATAGAACAGATGTGAGGAATGCCTGCATTCGAATGCCTCCGTGTTGGCTTCCAAGACTCTGGCAGGTGGACCAAGAGTGGAGGAGCAGCAGAAAGCAGCAGAGAAGAGGAGAGTGTAGAATAGGGAACAAAGGTCAAACAGCAGCCTTTAGAGATACACGGGGAGGTGAAGGGATCCATTCACTCCACACAGTGGGGAAGAGCGACAAAAGATGCTCAAGTTCACTCGCAGCCGCGACACCTTTGTGAAGAGCCAACACCTTTCATCTTGAAAGGAGTTCATAATTCTTTTGATAGCTTTCAGAGGAGAATGGGTGAATGGGTAAAAAGTTAATCTCCCCTTGGTTCTCTTATCAGGAGTAAACAAGGTTCAACTTTGCAAGCTCTCTGTTAGCCAGCCCCGCCTTGCGGGACCCAGAGAGAGGGCAGCTCCTTAACGGAGCTATTCAATGGACACCAGGAGAGCCTGGATGGGGGTGGGGGAAACACCTGCTCCCTGTTCCTCCCAATGGGAAGCTGACTCCCTGCTAGCACCCCCATCAGCCTTAGCTCCAGAAACCTTCACATGCAGGTGCCATGTTCCCTTGGTAAATCTGTCCTAGCACCTGGGACAACATTGAGTATCTACTTCCAGGGAACTAAGTTGGCTGGAAAGAGATGAATGGGAAGAAATGAATGGGAAAAGGATGAATGGGAAGAGATGAATGGGAAGACAATGAATGGGTCTGGTCAGGTCAATGGTTTTTCTACTATGCTTCCCTCTAGGAACCCTTGGCTTACACCCACTGGACCTTTATATACCTCGGCATTCCATTCTGTGCCTACTTCCATTATGTGGTAATGACTCCATCTTTGCCCCACACACTGGTTCCATATCAAGGTGCTGGCTCTTCTACCATCATGCATCAACATCTGCATGGGTGGTCGGAATCTAAGCCTCTAGATGGACAGAAAGCATCTAGGATAGTCTACCGTTGTACATTGGCAGGCTAGATGGGGAGGTATTCCACTCAATGTTTGTTAATTAAAAAAATTCAAATGTTTTAGTCAAGTAAGTAACATCAATTTAAAAAATTTCAATAAAAGGTTTTTTTTTAATGTTTAAAATTGTATTCTGTAATTGTTACTTATTTCAGCATTTACCACCTGTTTTTTTCAAGACAGGTTTTCTTTGTGTAGTCCTGGCTGTCCTTGAATTCATTCTGTAGAATGTAGGTTGGCCTGGAACTCAGATATCCACCTGCCTCTGCCTTCTAGTTACTGGAATTAATGTGTGAGCTGCTACCACTACCCAGCTCCTTCAATGAAACTTTTATGTTTTAAAAAAAAAATCTTAGCAGAAATTGGGAAACTTTCCCACAAATTATCAGGGGAGGGGCTATACTAGGAGTTGAACCCAGGACTTCACACATGATAGGCCGGCACTCTGCCGCTGAGATACATCCTCAACCCTCCATTAGTTCTTTATGTACTATTTTATATGGGTGTCTTTCTTTGGCTAGACTATTGCCTTATAATGTGTCAGGATTTCTCTTACATTTTGATCAATAATCTTTTCCAAGGCAGCACAACCAGGGCTTTCTATTGCCCCAGATGGTGAAATACACTTCCACGTCAACCAGGGGTCTTTGTCAAGAGTGATCTCAGAGCATTTGAAGTATCCTTTAGAGACTTATGTAGAAACTTTTTGTGAACATCAATTCAGAACAATAGTTGACTGCTCCATAAGAGTCAGGAGACCTAAGAAGTGCGGGGGGTGGGGTGGGGGAGTAAAAAGATGCTGTCTGAAAGTGTAAAACTAATTGAACTAGGATTGATTTTTCCAGTAACGTACATTTCTATTCAAATTGGGTCAATGAATATTTAGGAATGCCTAGAAAGGAAAAACACATCCTACAGGATAAAATGAAGGAAAGAAAACGAGAAAAATTCACTTCCCATCATCCTCCAGGGGTCAAGGCCCTCAGAGAAACACACCATTTAAGAAAGAACAGAACAGCTTCAGAATCCCTTATTAACCAGCAAAGAGACCAAACAAGAAAGTGATAATGACAGAAGATTCAGCATCCTAATAATGAGGGGGAGTCTTTGAGCTGAGCCTTAAAGGACAAATAAAATTTGGACAGGAGATCTTTGAAACAGAGGACATTGTAGAAGATCAGGGCACGATTGGAAAGTCAGACAGGTTTCTGAGTCAGCTGATGATTTTTATAGGTACAATTCCTCACCCTGTACTGGACCTCAACACCCATCCTGTGATCAAAGATGCCTTAACCATGGGTTTACTGGTTAATCCAAAATCTAGGTTGTATGTGTTTGTATCATACCCTCTATCTCTATTGTAGAACACAATTAACATCTCTGACTCGGTCTTCACAGATGAAAACAGTATCCACACTACCAGTTTATTCGGAGAATTAAGTTAGTTAATACAGATAAAACTCTGTGAATACAGGACAATGTCTGGGACATGGTAAGTGTTAATGCAGTGTTTGTTAAAGCAATGCCAACTATAAAGCTGTGCATTTCTTTTACTCAAAGATTATCTGAAGGGCCAAGGAGGAGGGGAGGAAAATTCCTCTTCTGTTACCTTAATACTCAATTCTGAAATGATATCATGTAAAGGGAAATGTCTGTGTCATCTCCTCAGTGTCCTTTGTCATCTCTGTTCTAGAAGATCACACTCACATTGAATGACCCCAGGGCTTCTCCTCATCCTGAGGTGATGGGTTTGGCTCTGCCAAAACTACAGACTATTCTGGCGATGCTCTGGAGCCTCAAAAAGCTTAACACTCCACAGCTCAGAATAGAACTTGCCCTCACTGTGGACTCCCCTTTGCTAATGGTTTCATGTATTCCAGATTGCATTACTACCAGGAATCGATCGCTCAGCTCTATAAACACAGTCTATTTCGGTCATCTTTCCCCAACGCTTAGATATATTTATTTCCCAGAATATGTCAAATCTTAGACAAAATAAAGTCTGATTACAGAAATGGAATCAGTATGCTATCCCATTGTCGGGAAAGCTGGAAGACTTCCTAGAGAAATATTTTTTGTTGGTAAGAGCAAAGAGAATTCATTTCTCTTACATGGTGGGCCCAAAGTGTAACAAACAGCACAGACTTAAGAAATGCACTGAAACCATTCATGAGTCTTCCAGAGCTTCACAGCGCATCTCTTGGAACTGGTCTGCATGTCCAGGAGCCACTGATGGCAATAAAGCACTTGAAATGTAGCTGGAGTGACACAGAAATGGAACTTCTCATTTTAACTCATTTGAATTTGGGATTTGAGATGCTTGTGAGGGAAGTGATCTACCCTTGGGTTTGATCCTCAGTTCCATAAGCATGTATTCTAGGAACAGAATTGCATATAAAATTTTAATGTGAATTATTTTATTTTGCCTACTGTCCTATAAGCCTGAAACTTTTAAAGTTTGGGAACATTTAGAAATATAAACCCACTTAGCCTACTATAGCTATTAGGTCATTTAAATATGTATTAAGTATTTCTGATGTGAATTGAGCATCTACATTGAAACGTATAGTAAACATAAAATATATAGATTTCATAAACTCAGTATGAGAAGATATATAATCTACTCTTAATATTTGATATTATTGTTTTATTACATCTAATTAAATTAAAAACACTAAAATTACATGCCCTGACATTTTTTTTTAATTTAATTTGACTCAAACAAATATACTTAGATGTTTTACCTTGTGTTTCCATTGGACAGTGATAAAAAGAGCAATTTCACATGTAATCTCCTTCTTTACCACAACCCTATTAGTTGGTTATAATCTCAGATATAATCTACTTCTTTACCACATTCCGATTAGTTGGTTATAATGCTAGGGTTACTCCATTTTAAAGATATGAAAGTGTAAGTTCAAGCATTTGTGAGGTCTCAGACCTTGCAATGAGAGCCAAGCATGAGTTTAAGGTTTCTGGAAAAGAGATGCCTTTTACAAATGGCAAAGTGCAGCAATGAAATCATTTCTTCTGCATACATACGTGAGTCGGTTTATCTTTGACCATCCATTTCATACCCAGCCCTTCTTTCTCCAGTGATTTCCATGATGTTTTATGAGTTTCTAATTTCACATATTAACCTTGTTTTTTTTTAATTCTAAAATTATTTTCAGAAATTTTAATAAATTTTAATTTCATTGAATATGGATATTGGTTCTTGCAATAATTACAATGAGGATTACTATAAATAATGATAGAGGGCTGAAAGATGAGTCAGAAGTTAAAAGTACTAGCTGCTATTGCAGAGAACAAGGTTTCAGCACTCATAATTCTAGGAAATCTGATGCCTTCTTTTGGCCTCTTTGGACACTGAACCCACAGAGTACACATAGACACTGTCAAACACATGAAGCACCCATATTCTGCTAATCCTTAAAGACTTCTTAATTTTTGTGTTCCATTGAGTGGTGTTTTATGATGTAGTTTGTTATTATTTATTATGTGTATGGAACATTATTATTACTTTATAGAAATGTCGTATTAGTTCTATGCCTGAGTTTATAATATTTTCTGTATAGGAAATCTTATTATCTCTTAATAAGAAGACTTTTATCTCTTTTCTTCCTGACCTGAAGCATCTAATATATTCTTTGTTTCTTATTGTATTGTCCAGGGCTTTCATTACTTTCTTAACTTATAGCAAAGATAACAGTACCCTTGTTTTACTCTTGACATTAAAAAATAATATCACAGAGATTATGCCTCATATATTTTAATATATGTTTTCATGTCAAGAACTTTCCTGTAATTCCTTCTTATTTTATACTATTTAGACATAAATCCGTTTTTATCTTCCTTATATATATATATTTTGTGAATCTACTGAGATAATCATGGCTTTCCCTTATTTCAGATAAAACCTTAAACATTATTAGTAAATTTTAATACATTGTTTATTTTACCTACCTTAAAGTTTTATTGGATTCTCTGCTTTTAGATTTATAAATAAAATATATATAATCTTGTTTCCTACTACCATTTTTAACAGGATTTTGAAATCAAAGTTATTATTTCCCTTAAAATATGTTTTGGAAACTTAAGAAATCAAGTCTATTTCTACAAAATTACCAAGAAATTAACTTAAGCAAAATTGTATACATTATCTACAATAAAATTATCAAGCATTAAAGAAGGAAATTGAAGACACAAAACTATGCAAAGATGCCACATGTTCTTGGATTGAGAAAATCTATATTGTTAAAATGTCCACAATAACCTACCAATTTAGTGGGCTTTCTAATCAGACATGGCAGTTAGGAGAAAATGGGTTCCCAGATACTCAGAGGGAGTGACACTATTAGGTATGGCCCTGTTAAAGTTGTGAGTTTGTTAGAGGAAGTGTGACACTTGGTCTTTGAGGTTCCAGAAGCTCAAGCTAGGCCCAGTATATTACTTTTTCTTTCTGCTGTCTACCATTATGATGCAGAACTCTCAGCTCCTTCTCCAATACCATGTCTGCCTACATGCTGCCATGCTTCCCACCTTGACAATAAAGGACTAAACTTCTGAAAGGATGAGCCAGTCCTAATGAATTTTTTTTAAGTAAGAGTTTCAGCCGTCACAGCAATAGAAACCCTAAGATATAGCACATCAGGGACACTCTTCACAGAACTAAAATTGAATCTTAAACATTTTCACAATATAACAACAACCTGAATAGCCAAAGCCATAATAAGCAAAGGCAACAAAGCAGGAGGCGTTTCTCCATTTGACTTTAACATTTATATAACAAAGCTATAGTCATCAAAAGAGCCTGGTATGGAACTAAGACAGAACGTACATAATTGGAACAGAACAGGAAATCAGTAGTAAACCTGCTCACATACATCCACCTGGTTTCTGAAAAGACAGCAAGGGCACATGTGGAAGAAAGAATAGCCTTTTTGTTTAAGTGGTATGAGAAAATTATGTACTCATACAAAGAATAAAACTGGATACCTACCTCTCAGGGGTGAAACTTAAGACATAAAAACTACTTGGACGAAATAGAGGAACAGCAACAGGACGTTAGAATGGATGAAGGTTTTCTGGGCAAGATGGTTGAAGCACTAGCACCAGAAAGAAAAATGGAAGAAACAAACATGGAAGAAACAAACATGGAAGAATGGGGTTACATCCAGCTTAACGTTCCACACTGCCAGCAGTCAGTTCCACACTGCCAGCAGTCATTCGCGTGCAGAGGCAACTTCGGAATGAAGAAAAGACTTGCAAACCATTTGTCTGACAAAAGGTAAAGACCCAGAATATCTAAGGACTCCAATAATTCAGAAAAAATGCAAAATAACCCACTTAAAAGTGTAACTTCCTAAACATATGCCAATGGCTCAATATTACTAGTCACTATGGAAATACAAATCATACCACAGTTAAAAAAATAGCTATTACATTAGTGGCTTTTTAAAAACATTAATTGGTGTTTTGCCTGCATGTATGACTATGTGAGGGTCCCCTAGAACCAGAATTATAGACAGTTGTGAGTTGCCGAATGGGTGTTGGGCATTGAACCTGGATTCTCTGCAATAGCAGCCAATGCTCTTAACCACTGAGCCATCTCTCCAACCCACTATTACTTAAAAACAAAAGCTAAAAAGATGTGGAAAAAGAATATTTGCATACTTGGGGAGAACACAAATTATAAGAATTATGGTTAATAGCATGGACTTCCCACCCCCCAAAAAGAATGAGTATATGATCTGTTAGTTCTAGTCCTGACTAATGGCCAAAGGAAATGAAATCAGGATGTGAGCAAGATGTCATACCTATGTTGTTTGAAACATTATTAACCATAAACACGAAATGGAAATAATACCCAATACAAATCTATATGAACTAGTAAACGTGATGACCATACAATGGTCATAGAAAGAGTGAAATACTGTTATCTGTAACATGGGTAGGGCTGAAGAGTGACTTAAAACTAGGCAAAGGAAGCCAATTATTATCTAATTTCACTATGTAGATAACATACAGAAGTTGATCATATTTGTGTTGAGAGAAGAATGGTACGTACCTGAGGCTGGGACAGTAGGAGAGGATTAAAAAAAATGGATAGGCTGGGCAGTGGTGGCATACACCTTTAATCCCAGCACTTGGGAGGCAGAGGAAGGTGGATTTCTGAGTTTGAGGCCAGCCTGGTCTTCAGAGTGAGTTCCAGGACAGCCAGGACTACACAGAGAAACTCTGTCTTGAAAAAAACGAAAGAAAGAAAGAAAGAAAGAAAGAAAGAAAGAAAGAAAGAAAGAAAGAAAGAAAGAAAGAAAGAGTGGTTGATTAATTGGTACTAAGTTACATTTAGATGAGTGTAAGTTCTTGTGTGCTATTGCACAGTAAGATGACTAGGAGAAATAATTTTGAATTATCATGATGAAATAACAAATGTATATATGTTACAAGCATGCATGGCTTCTCATTAGCATTGCTATATTCTATATGATTTTTAAAGTAAACATTAAAAATATAATTTTCAAAGCTATCTGTCTTTGAGCATTGTTATATACAAAGATTGTCTCTTCCTTGAACTCATTTGGAAACTACTTGAGCCTAAGGCTTATGGGTTGGGGAGGTAGAAAACTTCTTCATCCACAGCAAATCATCTAACATCTGCACGATGAAGTTGTAGAGGGAGAGGAAGAAGAGAGAAGGGCTAAAATGTGAAGAAACATGGCTGAAAAGTCTTATGTTTAGCAAGTTACACAAACCTGTGACTCAATCAGTTGCATGAATGCCAAACAAAATAAATACAAAGCACTCTTGTCAAGACATATCGTAATCAGGCATCTGAAACCTAAACACAAAGGAAAACCTGGGGATTAGAGAGAGACTGTGCATTACTAGCAAGAGAAAAACAATTTAAACAACAGCAAATTTCTCCTACAAAATCCTGGAAGCCACAAGGAAACACAAGCTCAGAGAGAAGAGCTGGCATTCAGAAACCCCATTAAAATGCCCTGCAAGGATAAAGAAAAAAAGATCTCCTTAGGTGAATGAAAGAATGGGGAATCTGTGTTCAGTAGCATCACTGAGAGACCAGCTGATGAAGTTCTTCTTATAGGAGTGAAGGGACATTTCAGAATCTGGAATGAAGGAGGGGCACCCGGAGTGGTAACACACAGGTGTCAGACTGTCCCCACCACCGGATGTACAGTATCATTTTATATATAAAAACAAAATACTAACCTTTTCACAAAGTAACCAATGTACTAGTTAATCTGACTGTATTGTAAGAGGGAGATGGAAATGGAAGCTGAGGATATAGGCCATCACAATTTGAGGTAGACTCTATTCGAAGTAGAAAAATGCTGATAGCAATTAATTGATGGAAAATCAACAGTGGATGCCTATCGTAATCCCTAGAGTAGACATCACAAACTATGAAAATTGTGTATAAAAATAAATTTAAACTCATTTCTAAAAATAGTTTGAATACTTAACATAAAAATGGGGAAATGGAAGAATGGACAGGACAGCATAGGGCACAAACAAAAATAACATTAAAAAAAAAAAGCCAAAAGATTCAATCCTAACAGATGTGTAAATTTAGAAGTAAATCGTATGGTTCTGGGGATGTTGCTCAGTGGTAGAGCACTTGCCTAGCAAGTCCAAGGATTTGACTTCTATCCACAGCAACAAACACAGGTAGATTTATACAGATACCAATCAAAAGCTAAAGCAGCAAAATAGGTTAGAGTAAAGAAGAAAGAAAACATCCTTAATCTAAGGGCATGCTCATCACCACAAAAAAAAAAAAAAAAAAAAAAAAAAAAAAAAAAAAAAAAAAAAAAAAAAAAAAAAAAAAAAAAAAAAAAAAAAAAAAAAAAAAAAAAAAAAAAAAAAAAAAAAAAAAAAAAAAAAAAAAAAAAAACCAATAACAAACAACAACAAAAAACCGAACATCTTTAAACATAATTATATTAGGAGATTTAAAAAGCAATTAAGTGGCCTGGGAAGTAACACTTGAGCAAGCATGAGGACCAGAGTCTGGATCCCCAAGTCTCGGTGCTGGGCAAGCATGGAAATCCTACCATCATAATTCCAGCCTCCTCAAAAGACGATCCAGAGCAAGCTGACTAACAAGACTAGCCAGGCAAGCTCTGGTTGGAGCGAGAGACACCTTACTGATTAAGGTAGAAGACCAATGGAAGACTATCTCCATATCAATCCCAGACCTCCATGCACATCCACATGCATACACACCCACCACCCCAAACATATTCCTACACACATGTAAACATACATTCACATACACTCACCACATACACACACACACACACACACACACACACACACACACACACTTCCTAATGGTGATATAGCAAGCTTAAACGTGGCTGCATCGCAAAAACAGACCTGCCTTCAGATTACAGTGGCTACGCTTTTAATTAGTCAGGAAGCAATATCTAAGCTCAGTTAACTCAGGCTAGGGATGTGACTCAATAGTAGCATACGTGCCTAGCATGAATAAAGCCCTCAGTGTCCACAATACTACAAAAACAAAAACTAACGCAAAATGAATCATACGTAAGTATGAAAACTTAGAGGACCGTTTTCAAACACTGGAAGTTGGGCATGGTGCCTCCCTCTGTAATCACAGTACCTGAGAGGCTGAGGAGGATTGCCTTACACCTCAGGCCAGCCTGAGCTATTCAGTGAGATAGCCTGGGCTACAGCGGGAGACTTGGTCCCAGGAAACAAAAAACAAATGCACACAGTACATTCTTTGCGTTAGATGTTATAAAGTTGTGATATTACAATAATTACGTAGGATGAATATAATCTTATTTTAAGATAAGAAAGACTGAAGTTGGAATAACTGATTTTCCTGAGTCCTAGAGCTGGTGAATATTACAAATGAGATTCGGCTGAGGACTTCCTGGGGCAGACACAAGGGCTTCTTCTTTCTTAGGAAGATGACTCCTTCTATAGACTTCATTTCCCAGCTTCCTTTGTAACTGCACCTGGCCACGTGACAGGTTGTTATCCAATGAAGCGTTAGCATTTTACTGCAGACTTGGTCTTACTGGGATGCATTGTGTCTCCCTCCTGCTTGCTGTTGGCTAGGTGAGTCTTCGGCGACTAGAACAAAAGCAGAAGCCAGAAGTTCCAGAAAGACATTAAAATAACGCCTACTTGTATTGACTTATGAAGCTGTCACCTCAGTTTTCAACTATCTTCGGAGAAAACCTCTGAAATTTATATTTTGTTTAAGTCGCTTTTTTTTTTTAATAAGTCATTTTGAGTCACTCGGCTGACTTGCCCTCCAAACACATGTGGACTTCAAAGCTTCTATTATTTTTTTTTTACTATTATTTGTGTGATCTCTTAAGCACCGTAATGTTGCACTGTGGTACACGCCACAGCATACAGCATTCCTTTTCACTGCGTTCAAGCAATTCAGATTCATAACTCTCCCCAAGCCATGCACAGTGTCTACTACACAGTGGAAATCCAACAGAATTATAAATGCATTAACTCACAAATGTGAGAATCAATATTTCAAATAATCTAGGAAACCAATGTGTACCTCACGCTGGCCTCCAGGTGCCACCCATCACTCGTGTCAGCACACTGGTGTCAGCTCTGAAGAATTGCATATTGACTTAGTATTGATGCTGGAAAAACAGAACAGAGAGTGGAAGTTGCCTCAGAAAAAAAAAAAGAAACAAAACAAAACAAACAAACAAACAACAACAAAAACTGCCAGGTTTGCTTCTGTTAGTCCAGCTTTGAAAGGGTCTAAAAGACTTCAAGTTCTCCTGCATTGCTGGAAGTCCTGAAATGAACCTTCAAGACATTACCCAAAGCACACAAAAGCTCACTAACTCTCCTTCCAGCATTTACACACAAAACAGAAGAGGCTTCTGCTTGTATAAAAAGGGGGTTGGGGTGGCGTTAAATAAGCCTGTCCCAGTCCATCCAGCAAAAAGGTCACTGAGAAAAGCAAGCCTTGGCTTTTGAAGCCCCCAGTGAGGCAGTTAGGGAAATGGCTCTGTGTGTAGGAGGAAGAGGAGACTTAGGTCTGGGATACAAAGTTGAAGGTCACTGCAGTACTTTTGAAATTCCTATGGCATGTGAGATCTTAAAAACATCAGTTAATAGAATTTTTCTTTTTCAAAAAAAAAAAAGAAAAAAAAGAAAAGGCAGATGTGGATATGTACCCACATCTGGAAAGAAAAGGCACAGGCTCTACCAGGCACAGAATTAAGCTGGTATTTGTGTTTGTATCATGGCAATTGGCTTTGGCTTCTCGTTTTGCATAATCTCCTCTATGGAGAGGAGAGTAATTTCCCTTCAGTTCATAGACTGATGTCTGCAGAGGACAGAGAGGAAGTCTCTGCATTTTGTGAAAGAGAAAATCACCAGCGTCCCTTTTGTTCCCTTAGGCAGGATTTGGATGGATTACTTATACTTAAAAGGGAAGGCGGCTTTTAACCTTAAAAAAAAGTGAGAGAGAGAGAGAGAAAGAAAAGAAAAAGGTTGAGGGGAGGGAGAAAGAAAACTCGCATTAACACAGTGCATTGGCATGTTACTAAATCTAAGGAATTTTGAAGGATAAATTCTCAGACTTTATCCAAAACATGAAACAAATTCTTCAAGCATAAACTGCTTCAAGCTCATCGACTTGTTCAGATCCCCCATAATGTGGGTCTCACCGAACTTAGCTCCGTGATTGGCTGTTTAACACTTCCAGGCTGGTGGAGGTGGTGAACAGGGATGTGCAGAGGGAACTGTTCAACAAGCCTGGTGTGTTGGCCTCTCTCAGAAGATCAGACTTCTGGAATCGATTTGGGTGGAGAATTGCATTACCGAAGGAATGCGGACTATGCGAAAGCCTTGACGGTTTGTGAACCACACTTCCTGAAGCTGGCCACAAGCCAGCACCGAGACCATCAGCATCTTAAAAATGAATTCTTTATGAGACAAAGAACAAGCCACCCAATTTCTGAAATCACTGAAGTGGAAAGCTTGTCTGTAAGTAACCTAAAACTGGTCAACACTTAGACTCCTTTGTATTTTGAGTATATGGGAGGGATCAAATGTCACTCCCAAAATTCCTTTTCCTTTCCACAGGCAGGCATTGTGAGGCCCCGGGTAGCCTGGGATTATTATCTGGCTGAAACTAAATTGCTCTGGTTAGACATCTGTTATTCTGTCAAAAATATTGCCAAATGACTGCACCAAAATCAGGCAAATAGGACGAAGCGTGTTAAGGAAGGGTAACGGTCCTGTCTCTCCAAGTCTGGACATGATGAGGCGACTCTCCAGGAAGGATTCCCGAAACTCCACAAAATGTGATTGCTGGAAGGGGTGTCTTAAAGGCTTCTATAGAGACAGTAATCTGTGCAGCTGTGATTAGAAACAAAAGAGAGTATTCCAGCCACAGACAAGAGATAGAACAACGCTGCTCAGAAGCCAAAACCAGTAATGGTAGCTGTGGGTGTACATGGCACCACCACAGAAATGCCTGCTCAAGAGGATGATGAGATGAAGCAGGACAGAAGGAAAGGCATGAGGGGTTTAAGGCTGCACTCCTCTTACAGGGTTATGTATAGTTGATGCTCTACGAGGCAACGAGTCGTTTCCACCTGATATCCTTCAGGCTACATCATTTCTTTTGTCTCAAGCTTGAGTCCTTTCCTTCAAAGTCAAAGTTACAGCACCCTAGAACTAACACGTGCTTTTGGCTCACAAATTCAACCACCGCATAGAGTTCACTGGGCTAAATAGCTCACCTTTCTTTGCAAAGAGAGAACTAAGTCTTCTGAAATAAGAGATGCAAGGAGACGTGTGGGTCCGATTCTGTCCTAAATAACTCAAACGCGATTGTCCAGCACTCTGCAGACAAGCCCAAGACCTTCCTTCTTCCTTCCTCATGCCACGGGCCTTATAGCAGGGTTTCTTTTTTTTTTTTTTTTTTTTTGGTTTTTCAAGACAGGGTTTCTCTGTATAGCCCTGGCTGTCCTTGAACTCACTTTGTAGACCAGGCTGGCCTCGAACTCAGAAATCCGCCTGCCTCTGCCTCCCCAGTGCTAGGATTAAAGGCATGCGTCACCACGCGCGGCTCCTTCCCCAAAGCTTTTTTATACAGTCTAGCTACATACATACAATGATTCACATTTGAAAAAATTCATAAAAATCATTAAAAGTCATGTCAGTATTTCCCTGAATATATATATAGTTTTGTTTTTGTTTTCGAGACAGCGTTTCTCTGTGTAGTGCTGGGATTAAAGGCTTGTGCCACCACTGCCTGGCCCTGATTATATTTTATGAATTCTTTAAGTTTGCATAAAATGTTGTGAAATTTGAGTGATTAAAAAACATTGAGAGCCGGGCTTGGTGGTGCACGCCTTTAATCCCAGCACTCAGGAGGCAGAGGCAGGTGGATTTCTGAGTTCCAGGACAGCCTGGTCTACCAAGTGAGTTCCAGGACAGCCAGGGCTATACAGAGAAACCCTGTCTCCAAAAAAAAAAAAAAAAAACAACAACAACAACAAACAAACAAACAAACAAAAAAACATTGAGCAGCCGGGCCCGGCCTATAGCAGGGTTTCTTGAACACTTCCTACTCAATAGCCTCCTCCACTGGACGAAACATTTACATGACCCTAAGTATGTAAGTATATAAGATAGATTTACAGATCAAATATGTTTTACTAATGACAAATAATAAAGAAATTTGTTTTAAAACAATTCTTTGTTATCCACATAATCGTAGCATTATTAAAGATGGAAGAAAACTGATGATATAAATGTGTCTCTTTATTCTTATATAAACAATTAAATCATGCTGGAATAGTTGATACTGTAGGATATTCAGCATCTTCAATGTTTTTCAGAGTTGATCTATATTTCGACTTTGTGATTATCAATGCTGAAAATCTGCTTCACAAAAAACATATACACTAAAGCAGAAATACATTTAGGCGTCTTTCAGAAACTGCTGGTAAATATCCAAATCCCAAGCCAAAATTCATCGGACAACTTTTTATGAGACTGAAGGCAGCAACTCAAAAAACAAACATTCAAACAGTACGATCCAGAGATACACAAATTTGACACAAACACGGTGAGAAATGATGTTCAATAAGTATTAGAAATCTTTATTTGCATGAATTAATTCATCATGTTTCCATAAGATCAGAAAATGTTGCTTGAGCGTCAAAAACTCTGCAGCGTATAGCATGCAATAGTCTCAAATATGGGAGAGGTAGTGCAGGCAGCTTTTGCTGGTGCGCTTTGGTGTGACACTCTGTGCAAGTATGACATTGTGTGCAAAATGAATACGTTGTGTGTTTAGGACCAAGTCTGCAGTGACGTCATGTGATACAGTACAGGCAAACTCTGCAGGAACCACCTCAGATTCATCATGGGATTGGTTTTAAATTAATTTTGATGGTTACATGCTTGGGAGCCTTTTATCATTGCTAACATTTTCAGAACCCCACATTAAGCTACACCCATGTTTTAAGAAGCTAAAACCCTGATGTGGTGGTTTGAAGAGACAGGTTTGAAGATCATATATTTGATCACACATATATATATATATATATATATATATATATATATATATGTGTGTGTGTGTGTGTGTGTGTGTGTGTGTGTGTGTGTGTGTGTGTGTGTAGGCATCAAGGAGTGACACTATGGAGGTGTGGCCTAATTGGAGAAAGTGTGTCACTGGAGGTGGGCCTAGTTGCTCTCTCTTCCTGCTGCCTGTGGATCCACATGTGAAGTTCATAGCTTCATTTCCAGCACCATGAAAACCTGTGTGCTGTCATGCTTCTACCATGATAATGGATGAAACCTCTGAACTGTAATTTCAATTAAGTGCATGTGTGTGTGTGTGTGTACATGCGCATATATGAATGGCCATGGCCATAGTGTCTTTTCACAGCAATAGAGCACTAAGACAGAAGACCATAATACTGTGGTTTTACCTTCACTGTAAATTTTCATGCCTATTTCCCACTGAATCATTATGAAGAAGCCAAAGAAAAATCTACCTGAACAGTTTATGCCTTATTTTCCTTACTGTGAGAATCACACACCTACTTAGCCCATCTGTCATTATAGCAATGCTAAATGGTGACATTCTTAAGGTGTAACAATGAAGATTTAAGTGAGGCCCATGTTTCCAAGTGAAGCCCTAATATTTGATTCAGATCCAGTGATTTGAATCAAAATATTTCCATGGGAACCTGCAGCCAGCCTGCGATACTTACTCCCAAATTGAATAAATCTTTTTATATATATATATAAGTTCTGAGGTTTTTTTGTTTATTTTTTATTTGCTCTCTAAAACAATACAATGAACTGAAAGACAGTTTTAAAAACAATACTGACAAATCCAGATAAAAGCTGTCCTTTCTAAACAGTATTTAAACAATAAAATTAAATTTCTTTGCACATCAATTCTCTGAGCTGTAGACAGTGTCTAGTACAATGGAGAACAAATGAATGAGTGAATGAATGGGAAAAAAAACTTTGTTTAAATGAAAGATTTATAACATCTGAAGAGAAAGCAGACTATGAAAGACTTTCAAAGCTTGTGTTCAGTGGCCAGGGATGAGCTGATCAATAAGAAAGGGCCAGAAATGGTAACACATGAATCTGGGAAACTTACAAAATCTATCTTAAGATGGCATTAAGAAGAATGCTGAAGGAAGAAATCAGCCTATTGGGTCAGAAGATCAGGGTCACCAGAATTGTTATCATAGACTACCACAAACTGATTCAACTAATTTTCCGCTGAGCAATGCATTCCAGGGCTTTTGAAAGCCCCCACACTTCACAGCATGCTTCCCCAGCAGGAAGGGCCCCTTAAACATAATTTGATTCAGTCCATGTGTTTAGAAGAAAAAAGCAAAGACCCAAAGCAGTGGTGTAGCATGCCCGAGGTCACACAGTTATGTAGCCACCCACTCAATGTTTCTTCCAGAGCACCATGGTACCATGCTAAGAGTTCATGGAAGGGATGGAAAGCCAGGCTAGTGAAAAGCAGGATGCTAGACACAGAAGAGCTACTTAAGAAAGGATGGGCTAGTGAGTGGGGAAAGACACTAAAGAATGTAAAATGTTGGTGTAAAGGAGCCTCAAGACTCCCCGCAGAGCAAAGGGGGACACAAGACTTGGTTGATAAACTATGGAGAAGGAACATGGCTATAAATCCAGTTGGGACACTTCCTTCTCAAAGGATCTGTCCCAAACACAGCAATGTCAGAGGAATGCAGGCTGCTTTTGCTGTTGGCTGGGAGAAAGAGAAAGTGGCTTGAGCCACGCCTCATAGCAAGCATTTCCGAGTGAGACTCCATCATGCCCAGTGATGCCAGAACCGCCAAACCACCAAGGACCATGGGGAAATGACTGGCTGCTCTGATCCACACAGAACCAGAGGACTAGGATGTTCCAGGAGTTGCTTTTAAAGAAAGTATTTCCCTGCCCTGCTGAGGAGAGAAAACTCATGAAGAAGAGAGAAATGGGGTTGTGTTATAATTCATCAGTACAGAAAGGCAGGAACAAGGCAGTTATATACTTTCCATAGCATGAAAACCTGTGGGCCTGGAATGGAATGGAATGGGAACATTTGACATGGGCAGCCAGGATTCAGCTGCTGGACTGTTGGAATAGCTGCAGACACAGAGAGGGGTGAAATATGCAGCCTCCCAAGGGCTGGCATAAGAACATAGGCTGGACAAGAAGAAGACACACAGCCAAAAGCCTAATTGCCTTAAAGTTCACGTCGCACTTGGAGACACAGTGCTAGAACTTTGCCCAAATGAGCGAAATGGGGCTTCTGCCTAATGAACTCAATCAGGCAAATGGACCCTCTCACTTTCTACACGGTGTTCAGACTGGCGAAGATCAAAATAAACCACAGTCATTCTGAACCACTCCAAACGGGTCCTTTCTCCTTTGCTCTGCCTGTCAATGGCCTCATAACGCTTCAGACCCTTTTGAATGTTTTGTAGAAGCAAGACGATGATGATTGGACAACCAATTTTTTGTTTGTTTGTTTGTTTGTTTGTTTGTTTTAATGTATGTACTGACTTCTTGAGGATTTTAATTAGGAGATGATAAACATGTAGCTTCTTAGAACAAGTGTGTGAAGCATCAAGCCACTCTCCATCACCACACTCTGCATGCACACAAAATAACAGCTAGGGTGTTAAAAGAGACAATTCATGTCACACTGGCATGACATTTGTGTACACGAGCTGACTATACCCTCAATTTCACCATTATACGGAGGGAGGAACTTAGAGATTAGAATATTTAAATTCTTCCTTGGGTTATATAGTCATGCCAATCCAGTTTATCAATGTTGAACCACTTTGCTGTTTGCCATGCCTCCCTCAGCCTTTTAAAACAATAAATGCTACACTATATATATATATATATATATATATATATATATATATATATATATATATATATATATATATATATATATATATATATATATATATATATATATATATATATATATATATATATATATATGCATATATATATGTATATATATACATACATATATATATAATCTACATTATAGTTATATTATATATTGATGAAGTGGAAATTTAACAAATACCTTGGATGAAGTAACAGTCTAGAAAAACAGGTTCTCATCAGAACTGGGGCACTTAATGCTGGAGATGGACAGTATTTAAAATCTCTTACTCTGCTTATCTGCTTCCACATAAAGCCATAATGCTTCACCTCAGAGATGCATTCCATCTCCCAAGATTGATTCAGACAGAGCCAGTGTCATTAATTCATTAAGATAACGCATTTTTCTGACCATCACACTCTGTTGAAAGGATAATTCTTTCGTCTTCATGTGGAGGGACCAGTAAGACAGCAAGCACTTCTGTGTCTAAGTCTCAGGGTCCCACACCTGCTACCTTTGTCTCTATGATATCACTTTCCATCGTTCAGGACCTCAGTGTCTCTTTTCCCAACTCTTCCATAACATTACTCAGACACACTTTATAACCAGAACACAATTAAAGAAGCCAATTGTGTAGCAATGTTGATCAGTTCTGTATGCCCACACCTAAAAGTTCTCTTTAAGGTGCAAAACATTGCTTGAGTGCTTTCTAGTGCAACTCTGTGATCTCTCTAATAAATCATATAGTTCTATTAATGTTGGCTAAGCCTTTGGATAGTATTAAGAAGAAAGTGGGTACTTTTAACAACTGGTTATGAGAGAGGTAGAGCAAGGATGTCTCCTTGATGAGTAACGTTGCTCTTGATGGTCTATGTTTATAAAAATGCTCCTTTCTACTTTACCTGTTTTCAGCAAGTATAAACTTTTAACCCTTGGGATGGAACAGGACAGAGATGTTATCTTGCCAGCATTACTTTCATTCTCTCGGGTACTATCAGGTAGTTCCTTGGCAGATTAAAAAAAAAAAAAAAGTAATCAATTTCAAATTCCTTCATTATAAAATACCTGCATGGTAGTTTTTATTAACGATTAACTTGACAGAATCTAGAATTACCTGGGAGATGAGCTTTTGGATATGAATGTGTGGGATGGCCTTGATTGCATTCATGGAGGTAGGGAGATTTGCCTACTGAGGGTAGCACCATTCCCTAGGCTGGTATACTGAACTGAATAGGAGAGAGTAAACTGAGTTCTGCATGCATGGACTTCTACTTTGCCATTGTGGATGAGACATAACCAGATGCTTCAAGCTTTTTCTGCCTTAAAGTCTCCACCATAATGGACTATACCTTATGAGACAAAATAAATTCCTCCTCCTGTAAGTCACATTTGTCAGGGTGCAACAGGAAAAGAAACTAGGTGGCTTTTTATTGTACATCTTGGTTCACAGGATAGATGGCCTGACCTTGTTGTTGGCGTAAGAGTGATAAGAGCATCCTCTTTGATGTAAACAGTAGCATTGTCTTCATACAGAAACAAAATGCTTTCTGAACCAGGTTAAATAATTACACAGAAGGTCGAAAATGTCAAAACTTGCTCCAAATCTTAAAGATAACAGGTAGTGTCCCCAACAGGTATTGAGTATGGGGGAAAAAAGGAAATTAGAGATGTTAGAAATAGCATCTAAACTTACATCTGAGCCTTAATATTCAACTGCTGACACCTAAGAAGGGTTTATTCACTTTAATAAACGGCTCCTGTTAATACTTACTTTATGTTTTTATAATGTTTCCTATTTTGTGATGTAAAGCTGAAAATGTTATGTGCTCAAAGTCATGTGTGCTATAAGTGGTGAAAAACCCCACAATTCTATCTCAGAGCTGCGGAGTTCTTCCTCACAACCAACACTCCGACCCCCAATAAAGCTGGACAGACTCCAGCCAGAAACCAGCTCGCACCAAATGGTTACACAGTTGAGATCCATAACTAGAAACAGTTAAGAAGTGTAAAGAAATTCTGCCAGCCATGTGTGTAACAGATACCCCAGCCATCAGAGGAAGGCAGGTACCCCATTGGTCATGGCATCTCCATGACTACCATCCATCAGCACTCAGACACTCCTCAACTTCCACACAGCACCTTGTCAGCCTCAGCAGCCTCTGGGAGCCAGCTCACTGCATGAATCTTTGTACTCATAGTCAGCCAGGGTCTGAAATAAATGTGTTGGTGAAGTCTCCTTTCCCTTTTACATCAGCTGATCTGCTGGCTCCTACCACATCACCCAGCGGTGAGGAATACAAGACATTTATTTGAACAAAGAAAAGAGAAGCGGCCCCCACATGTCACTCATCCACAGGAGATTACTCATTAGCAGCAAAGTATTAGTGTTCCGTGCACCCTCATCATGTTCCCCCCTGCATGCGTTCCCTTTGCTCACAGGTTCCTAGCCATACTAGTACATGGGTTTGAGCTCTTGCTCTAAAGTAGAGAGGCCTAGAGAGGCTGGCTTTGCCCCTCTTTACAAAGACACTTCAGCCTGCATTTGAAAGGATAAAGAATATTCTTGATACAATAGGACATGATTGGGGAGAAAGGCTTCCTATTTTCATATAAGTGGGAAATATTAGAGCTAAAGCCTCTAATGACCTTTCCCAATCCTTTGGCCTTGCAAGTCTGGGACCTGAGACAGGGAGTTGATACAACTTGCTAAAGAACAGGTCTCACAAAGTTTGTAAAGGTCCAAGAAAAGGTGCGTGCTCCCAGTGACCTGTGCAGTGACCATTTCCCAAGTGCTCCATCACTTATTTCTGAGCAGTGCCTTCTGACATGGTGACTCTGGTCACTGTGCATTGCTCTGATATACTGGGAAAGCACCCACGTGTAAACGAGTCTTTGAAAACACAGGAGAAAACAGCCTGCGCTCACACCCATGCTTGTTTATTCTCCAATGGGGTTAGTGGCATTTGTTTAAAGTAAGCACAGGCCAGACCCTCCAGACTCTCTCGATAATCTGAAACCCCCAAATTATGTGTTACTAAAAAAAAAAGTTTTACTCACCAATGCCAATGATGGAGGGGGCAAAATCAATCCAAAATCACCGTCAACAAAAATGAAAACTGTCTTTGTTTGCTAGCTAAGACTTGATACTAAATACAAACGAAAGAAGCAACCAATAAATATACCAGAGAATTATGAGGGAGTTGTTAAGTACCCCCAAGAGTTACTTCTCAAAGGACTGGCTAAACTCAAATGTGTGCCCCATTCAGCCTTGTCAATAAGGGGAAAAGGAATAAATAAAAGAATTTGTTTGCTGCTGTTTCTAGAGAGAGCTATTTCTGGCCTCATCTTAAGAAACATCCTAAAAAAAAAATCTGGTGCCGGGCAGTGGTGGTGCATGCCTTTAATCCCAGCACTTGGGAGGCAGAGGCAGGCAGATTTCTGAGTTTGAGACCAGCCTGGTCTACAAAGTGAGTTCCAGGACAGCCATGGCTATACAGAAAAACCCTGTCTCGAAAAACAAAACAAAACAAAAATAAATAAATAAAAATAAAATAAACATCCTTGTTCAGTACCTGAGAATTATTTTGTCTGGTTTGAGGATGTCAGCACAGTGGGGAAGCTGATCTCATTCCACAACAAACTTGTTGAGTCTAAGAGCTAATTCTCCCTGGAATTGACACAGCAGGACCAGATAGACATACAGAGAACGCAAATATGATGCTTCCTCCTAAGAACCAGAGAAAGATACAGCCAAATCCCAGAAGATAGCATCCAGGAACTAAAGAAGCTACTCTGGGCAGAGGTCTTTATTGGCCAGGCATGTTCAAGAGACTGTCTATGAACAGAACAAGAATCGTCACTAAAGACAAGACTGCAATGCCACTATTCATGGGAGAAAGCTTCTCTTTCTTTCCTCCTTCCTAAAGTCAGAATAGCTAAAATAACCCAGAAGGTATCTGAGAGCCAAACCACACTCCACCCACCTTTATTCCCAACAGTAAAGCACAATACTGGTGGAGAGAAAGGAGGCATTAGCAGGATAACATGGGGTAGATGCTTTCATAGGAAAGCCTTGGATCTCAGGTCAAACTGGGCCAATTAAGCAACCAAGTGAGCTAAGCAAACCTTCTAGAACCAAGTCAGGCTATCAGAGAGAGCCATCATCAGGGATGAAAGTTACAAGTGAGTTTGACATGGCGCAAGGGGTGGTGATAGGGAAAATGCCAATCTGTTCAACTTAGTGTCTCCAAAAAAAAATGAAGTTCACTAATGACTGAGCTTTGTAACACACACACACACACACACACACACACACACACACACACACAGACAGAGAAAGAGAGAGAGAGAGAGAAAGAGAGAGAGAGAGAGAGAGAGAACAGACAGACAAAAAGAAACAGAGAAAGAAGGAGAGGGAAATGAGAGAAAAGGAAAGGAGAGAGATTTGAAACTTCCCATGGTTTCTCTCTGTCTAACCTCTCTAATTTATAAACCAAAACTGCCCAAAGATAAAACTGGGTCTATAAAACTCTTGCCCTGATCTGATCATAACCTTAACTCTGATTAATCTCCTGAAACTTCTCCTGCTTCCAATCATGTGGGTTTGTACCTTTAACTCATCTTTCCAGTTATAACCCTACGCAGTCATTAGAACCAACACTTGGTGCAAACGTCCCTGGATACGACCTTTTGATTCCCTCTTCAGATGTGATTCATAGAGTCCCTTTAGAACCAGAGCCTTCAATCATTCTGGGTCAACATCTCACTGATTGGTCTTGACACCTGGGCTCATAGGAATCTGCACCTCCCAGGCTGACAAAGGTCCTATTAATTTTGATCTAGACCTTGTCTGAGGTCAGCCTCAGCACATAAAGAGGAATGTTTGACCAGGGAGAGAGCTGTTGCTTTTGCCCTTAGATCTTAAGTTACTGAGCTTGATGTTCTGTCCAGCCTGTGCCTTAACTATTCCTGGACCTAAGGAGTCATGGGCCAGGAGTTAATCAGATGGTGCTGACCTCATTAGCAGCAATTAATATGGAAGACTGATAGCTAAACAGAGACATGCTGTCATAGAAACTCTCCGTTTTATTGTTCATCAATGGTCACTAAAGGTGAAGAAGGTCTGACAATGAAGACTTTCAAAAAGCAATATTAATTTTAATTTTAACTGAACACAAATAGACAGGAACTTTATTTACCAATCTTATAATAATAAGTTCAAATTTCCTTCTTTTAGTTTGAATCTTCCAATCCAAGTTTTGCCTGGGCTTTACTCCCTAAATAATATAGCTCTAAGCATTGTGCACAGTCTCTAGTCTATGTTCCTCAAAGTGAATCCAAACCTTAACATCATTTATTAGGAAAGAGAAGTTCAGCCTTCCAGCACTTTAGAACTTTTTAATAAAAACTTTTAGACTCTATTATGAAATCAATAGCAGCTTCTGAAGACAAACTTGGAAAATCATGCTCTTTTTGGTAGTTCCTTCCAAAGGGCTTCAGCTTGCTTCCAAAGGAACAGAAAAATACACACACAGTCCACTGCTTTATGTGAAGTCAATTTAAAAAAAATGTACATTTTTGGATCTAGGTACAGCGGGAACCCAATAGTTTGGGAATCAACTCAAATGATTTTTTGATAAGCAAACAGTTCCATTTTTAGGAGCAGTCTGGTATAGGCTGGCCAGAAAGGGCTCTCATAGTTTGAGTCCTAGCTGTGCTGAAGACATTAGTCAGCATGTGTCATGGGGAAATTAAGAGTTTCCATTCATCCGTCACATCAGCTAAGTATGCTTAGGCCACATGTCTCCCGCTCTGCACGATGATGGCCCTACTAGAGACTGAAGGTCAAATGTCCTGTTTGGACACTTGGTCTCTGACTTTTAGCACAATTTGGGGAGGCTGTAGACCCATGAGGATGTGAACCCTCTTTGAGGGAGCTGAGTCACTAAGGGCTAAGCCCACTTCCTGCTCACTGTCTCCTCTGCAGCCAAAAAAAAAGCAGCACCACTGATGGACTGGCAGCTTCACTTCCTGTCACCATGCTTTCCCTGGTGCCATGGTGGACTGTAGCTCCTCAGACTGTGAGCCAAGACAAATGGTTCTTCCCACAAGTTGCTTCTCGTCAGGTATTTTGTCACAAGGGTGAGGAAAGTAAGGAGTACAGCATCCAGTGATAATTCCTTAACATGTTACACAATCTGCAGCTTGCTCTCACATGCTACTGGCACATACATGCACGGCTCTCTGTCGATGTTTTCTTTAAAATGATTTTGTTCATTTTCTTCTTTGTTGCTCTTATAAGTCTTTTTTTAAAGTTTTTATTGGGGTTTCATTGACATGGACTGCATATAATCGATGACTTTCGGTGTATGTGTAGAACCCTGAAATCACTAACATAATCAAAACAATGAACACATTGATCACCACCGAAGTGATCTGCCTAACCTCTATATTGTTTTCTCAGGCTTCTCCTACCTTGACAGGAAACCACTGATATGCTAGTCGTGGTATCAGAGCTGTATAGACTTTTATACAGATGGAATTACATAGTGTCGTCTACAATATTTTTCTTTTTTCTTTTATTCATTCACATCGTTTGCTAATCTGTATACACTGTACATATGTACCATGAAGGGTCTTCTTTTCGTGGGCCCTTGCTTTCTTGTTTTTTGAGCAACTGTTTCTCTAAGGGAAGCTTCTTGGAATATTTCTACAGGTGTCTGTATAGAGGAATGCGTCATTTCTAAAATGTGCATGTCCTAATTAACTTTAACTGTCAACTTAATACAGCCCAGTCACCTGAGAAGGGAGTTGCAATTAAGTGATTGCTTAAACCAGAGCTCTGAGGGCAGGGCTGTTGGGGAGAATCATGATTGTTAATTAATGTTTGAGGACCCAGCCCTTGGGAAGCCACACCATCCCCTGGGCAAGTGGTCTTGGGCTACACAAGAAAATTACCTAAGCAGGAGCCTCCCAGGATCCAGGAAGCTGCATTCATCCATGGTTTCTGCTTCATGGTCTTGTTTGATTTCCCTAAGCGCCCTCAATGATGGATCTTAAGCTGGACCCTGAAACAAACCCTTTCTTCCCTTGAGTTTCACTGGGCATGATGTTTGTCCCAGGAACAAAAAGGAGACTAGAACTCAGAATTAAATAATAAACCACCAGAGTCAGGAACTATTGTCTTTCTTTATAGTTACTGCTCATTTTTTTTTTATTTCATTTTGCGTGTCTTTATTACTTTAACCTTTCTCCAAACAATTTCCTTGAAATCTTCAGTTTAGTGTTTCTAATAAATTATAAGAAAATAGAATATCTAAAAGAGGAAGCTTAATTATTAATTATCGGTGATGACAATTAAGGATATTGTATGGGACCATGTATTCCTGAAATCAGGGAAGGCTTTGTGAAAGATGGGCTTTTTACACTGAGCTTTGGAATAGTGTTCATTTGAGTCAGACTTTTAAACTGGATGTTGTTCAGATAACCAGGGGAGCATGAGAGCCTTTCCCACACAGTGAGTGCCATGAAGGATATGAGCAGGCCAGGAAAGTATGGAGTATTTTTAAGTAGAGGGTATTGCAAGAGCAGAGAGGAGAGGAGGCATGGAGTGGTGGTTTAGAATCACTAAACACAGTGAAATGCATTGCTCAGAGAGGGAGAGAGAACCTGGAAGCCTGTTCCTGAGAGACAGACGAATAGTACTCCCCAGAAACCACCAACGTGGATTTTATTGGGTTTAGATTTTCTGAAGCAAACTGAGAGAGATTTATCTTTTCTGGGTCTGGTGGTTTTAAGTTTTGAAACCATAGCCTCAAAGACAGGAAAAGAAAATCGTCAGTTGGACGAGGCCACCCATGCAAAAGCTTGAAGCCTCCAGCCAGGATATTTATTCTTGGTCATGTCTTTGGGCACAAGGCAACTGTTTAGGATAAGAACTCGGGATTGTACGGCAAGTGTAATCGAATGCAGACAAGAGAGAGAGGGGGGAGTTTGCTTTTACAGTCATCAGGCATGCTTGTGGAAAGGTTGCCATGACCAAGAGGTATTGTTTTGGATTGCTTTTGCCACAGTCTGTCGGGGGACTATTGATATGAAAAGTCTTTCTCTTCATAGAATATTTCAGAATTTAGCTTACTATAAAATATGAAGTCTACAGTTAATACACAGGGTGGCATTTGGTGCCAAAGATTAAATATTTACTGGTAAAATATACAGTGACGAAAAGGATTTTCAAACAGGCAATAAATCATAGGATCTGAACTCTGTATTAATATTATTTTTACTGGAGAAAAAAAAACTTAGCCCAAAGGAAAAAAAATTAACCCATTGCTGTAGTTCCCCAGACAGAATTCATGGAAATAATAATCACATCCCCCTTGGCTGAAAGGTGGAGCAGGCAAACAGGAGGGAAGCTTCTCCTTCCCTGGAAGCTTCTCCTTCCCTGGAAGCTTCTCCTTTCCTGGAAGCTTCTCCTTTCCTGGCTTCCCTTCCTCCCATCCAGGTAGGCAGAGTTCGAGTACGTGATGGCTAAGAGCACCTACTCAACACCTATCAGCCATGGTTCAAATTTTAACTGTTACCAGCTATATTTCCACTTATCTTTGCTGTTCTGAAAGGTATTTGTCCATAGAATAGTGTATTAGTGGACTTTGTCATAGGTTTCTATAAGGATTAGAAGAGTTAATATATCTACACAGCCCTCAGGAACCATGGAGAAAATAGCTAACCCTCCATAGTATCCTTCATCTTCCCCTCTAATCTTTCAAATATGACCTATTTGTAAAGCCCAGATTAGTTCTTTAATGAACTTTCTTTGCTCTGTACAGTCATTGCCTAACCATGCACAGCCTTTTATGTAAGCGTCTTTTTTGACATCTAATTGTGTATTGTGAACACTTCCAAATGGGTTCCTGATTTTCCTAATAGATAGGTCAATCTCCTAAAAAAGGAATACAAAACAACTTTTAATTATGTCCTCAAAATGGACATGCTACTAGAAATGAGTGAAATGTATAGTACTCATAATCTGTCTTGCTCTCTCGCTCTGTGTGTGTGTGTGTCTACCTCTCTGTGTCTCTCTCTGTCTCTGTCTCTGTCTCCCCCCACCCCCGTGTGTGTGTGTGTGTGTGTGTGTGTGTGTGTGTGTGTGTGTGTGTGTGTGGTGTGCACAGTGGAGGTCAGAAAAACAGTTTGTAGACATCAATTCTTTCTTCCACCATGTGACTTCAGACTTCAGAGAATTGAACTCAGGTCATCAGGCTTAGTGGCAAATGTCCTTACCTGCTAATCCATCTCATCAGCTCGAACACTTTTTAAAAGAGTGGAAAATTCATATCCTGCTTAAAAATTAAGCATCTCTTTCCAGATTACAGTATGAACATAAAGGGCAAGTTACATTCTCTATGCAATGATCAACATGTTCTGTGTATATCTGCTCTTGACAAGCCATTATTATGAGTGGGTATATGGATGGATCAATGGGTGGATAGATGGGTGGATGGGTAGATGGATTAATGAGTAGGTAGATGGATGGATGGGTGGATGGGTGGATGGGTTGTGGATGGATGGATGAGAGAATATGTATATGTGTAGATTGATAACTAGAGCAGGCAGACAGGTAGATAGTTGATGGATGGATCAATGTAAGTCTGCAGGGGAAGGGGGATTCTTCCAGAACAAAAGAAAGGAGTTAACTTCTGGAAATAATTTACTATACAAACTAGAAGTAAATTTCAGAAAATATCTGTTTCACATTATCTGTAAGACAGGAAAAATATGTAAGAAGAATGACTTGAGAGAAAAACCTGGCAGGCAAGATGTCAGTTAGGGATACTGAAATACTGAGTCAGAAGAATTAGTGTGGTCAGAACATGCAGAATAATGAGAAGGGAGGGGGAACTGAAAAAGGGAAGAAGGGAAGGAATGGAGGAAAGGAAGGAGGGGAAGACAGAGGGCGGGGGAGGGAAGGGAGGGAGGGAGGGAGGGAGAGAGAGAGAGAGAGAGAGAGAGAGAGAGAGAGAGAGAGAGAGAGAATGACCCTATTATGTGTTGCTCCGTTTCTTTTAAATTTAGTGTTCATGGAGAGCAGTAAATGGTTTTCCTCAATCGGAGATGCATGTTCCTAATTAGACTCATTTATTCTGCAATATTAAGAACATGCAACTAGTAGAGACAACAGAAAGGAGCAGCGGCCAGCTGAATGTCGGTGCTTTACTGAGCTAATGGAGATGGTGAGGATGCTGGGTTTTATTCTCCTCTATTTTATGTGTCATTGTGAAGACAAAAAGAAACGTTTAACAGGATGCTGAGAGCAAGGATTGTAGAGATTGGCTAAAACATATAACTTTTTTCAGGAGCATCCAGAGAAGTAGTTTGTAATGTCACAAGCTGCTTATGAAAATGGAAATACTCTGCCCATTAAATTTCCATTGGAAATCTCGCATTCTGCAAAGGGGTTTCCATAATCAGGGAGAGCATCATGCAGGTTACTTGGGTCTCTAGTGAAACTTAACAAGTTCAGCATCACAAAAGCCAGAGTTTTGGCTGCATTAGTATTAGTTAATTATGTCAGTGAGTCTGTTCAGGGGGAGAGAGAGATGGAGATGCTAGAGATGGTAGAGATGGAGATGGAGGGAAGGAGAAGGATAGGGAGAGAGGGAGAGGGGAAGGGAGAGAGAATGAGCCTGCCTTATCTTCTAAGGCAAAAGTAGGAGCACAGAGCATTTACCAGGGCTTTCTAAGGTATGCCCAAGGACTTCTAACATATATTCTTTCTTCTCAGGATGATACACTTAAGTGATAAATGCTTAAAGCAAAGTTTTACAATTAATTGTGGAAATTGATATGAGCATATAAATTATGCAAATAGGTTCATCTGCTTCCCCATTCAGCACCATGTCCCATGGCCCCATCCAATACTTCCTGCAAATTAACCTTTTCTAAATGTTCAACCTTCAGTGCTGATTTCAATGTTTCCTGGTTTCTCTTATACAGCCCGCATAGAAACCAACCTATTTCTGTTTGGCTATCTCAGGACACATCCCAACTGGATTTTCCCCAGAGAGCACAACTTCATGGCCCCATCATGACAGCTGATGTCCTCTGAGCCCAAGGTTAAAGGTGATGACTAAGGTAAGGAAGCATGCTTAACACTCTGTTGCAAATAGTCACACAAAGCAACTGAGTTCTGTGGAGAATCTGATGAGATGCAACTCCCAAGCTGCCTTTGTGACCTGAGTCTCCAAATCTTCCATGAGGTTCCACTTTAAACACACAACAGATGCACACAAAGCCTCGGCAATTGGGGAAGTATATTATTGTAACCAGCAAACCAAATCTGAAAGCCTTAGGCAAGAGTTTTCACAAAGCACACTGGGGGGAAATGCCAGCTTTAGATGTTGATAGAGGTTTTGATTAGGGCTTTGCCCACATCTTAAGTAAATAAATCCTGAACCCTCCTTACCACCCAGAATGGTTTTTCTTGCATAGAATTATTACTCAGTAAAAAGATAAACATGAAAATTCGAAACAGAAGTTTTCTATGCATTTATATTAAACTACAAGAAATTAACTCAGAAACAGGGGAGGGAGAGGCAACCCTACTGTGGCCTTACTTCTTCTGAACACTCACACCCATAACTGCTTCCCAGCATTGTCCCTGTTCAGCCTGGGATGAACTTCCTATTGTCATGGTGCCTCCTGATACATTTCTCATTAGCATTCAAATATCTACTTCTCTGGATTCAACATCTAACCCATATATCTGTCTCTACTAAAACTCATCTCAATAGCAAGACCATTTTCCCTTAAAGTCATGACCCTGAACTTCCTCTCTAAGCTAATCATTAATTGGGCATAAAATTCAACCCCTGGGCTTTCTCTGTAAAGTGACCATAATGATAACTGTGTCCTCATAATACAAAGAAAACTAAAGAGACCGTCAAGTACAGGACTCCACGCCTAGTTAATATTCTTTCTTCATACTTACAGACAGGTTATATGGTTCATCATTTTTGGCATCCAACATGGTACCTAATGCAGTATAAGCACTTTGAAAGGGGTTTTGTTCATGTAATAAATGTGCTATATGTAGTACTTCATATGAAATACTTCAGCCAATTCTTTAAGGACTTTCTGAATGTGGTATTGAAGGTTCCTTACCCTAACCTACTCACAAGAAGAAGGCAGGCTCAGGCCTACTTCTTTCAGATAAATGCCTTACTCAGTCTTCGTGTACATCCTAAGGGCTGCCAATCACAGGACACCATTGCTCTTGAGTACAAGGAGAAACATGTGACTAGATGGAGCCAATAAGATTGTTTCTGGTAAGGCTGCATCTTGAATTAATAAAGAGCCAGAATATGCCTGGAGCTGTTAGTCCATGGTAGCGCCACTGAAACACTCGCCAACACTAGTACTGAACTCCCAGCAGCTGTCCTAAATCAGTCTGTCCTGAGGCTTATTGATGGCCTCCTGGGTCTGAGAATGGCACTAGATCTTTCTAGCAACTGTCTTTGTAAACCCAAGAGAAGTTCCTGTTAATCGGAAGCAAATAACAAACAAATTCGTGCCTCCGACTTATACATGAGGAAAACCAAGCTCCATGCTGAGCTAAGATGATTCACAAAAAGTCTAAAACACACAGAATTTGGCAGTGGATTGCTGATGAATGCACACAGATTAATAGTAAAAGTTAAAAAGCACCCCCCCCAAAAAAACCATTATGGGTATTTTGTGCATGGGACAAGAAAATGTACACAGAGTCATCAAAGGCACTGGGACTATTTTCATGTGAATGGATGATTTGGGCATGAAGGATTGTATTGATCAGATATATAAGTATACACAATGTGCACATTGCCTGATGGGATATCTCATGATGAAAATATTTTAGGAAAGGGGTTCTGGGGCAAGGGAGCCCAGGCTGGCAGAGGACTCCCTACATGAGTGTCTTAGTTACATTTTATTAGTTGCTGTGAGAAAACACCATGACAGATAACTTGTAAAAGAAATAGTTTAATTTGGAATTCAATAGAGGGCTAGATTCCGTGACCTGATTTCATAGCTGGAAGCATGGGAGCCGACAGGGAGAAGCTGTAGCTGTAGCTAAGAGCTTACATCTGATCCACAAGCAGGAGGATGGGGTGGGTGATAACTAGGAATAGTGTGGACTTCGGAAACCTCAAAGCCTATGCCCAGGGACACACCTCCTCCAACAAAGCCACACCCCCTAAGACTTCCCAAACAGTTCACCCAACTGGAGGCTAAGTATTCAAATATATGAGCCTATGGGGGCCAATCTTATTCAAACCACTACAGTAGCCCAGGCTGGGACATGAGGCCCTAAGCCACCACACCAAGCTATGGTTTGTTTATTTGTTTTCATTGAAATGAAAGATACCAAAAGCCAAAAGGAACAAAATGATTTTTAAAGACAGTCTGCTTGGCAGATAAGAGCTGGAATATAATCTCAGAACTCTTCCCACTGGCATCGTGATTTGTTGTAGCTGTGAGCTGCAGCTTGCACAAACTATGCATCTGGCATATGGATCTTTTAAACTGAATTCAGAACAAAAGTTGATGGTAATTAACAGCTCATCCACTGCATTATAGTAGCTTAAAGGGGGTTTCTATTTTGTAAAGACAGTTAGAGGTTTGGCAGTGAGTGAGGAAATCATCTGGATCAGTAACAGGCAGAGTTTCCATCTCCCCAAAGCTGGTTGTTGGGCACCTTCATGTCCACCATATCTACAGCTGTTCTAATGATCTCTGTGGACTCAACCCTGCCCATTCCTACAGTCAAGAGCATTTAGTCGGCCTGTGTCCCAGCAGCTCCCTCCTTTCTCTGACATCCAGGTGCCTAAACATGAACAGGAGGAATTCAAACAGTAAAAAGATCAGCCATTCCTTGGTGGCACAGTCTCTTCTGGCATTGTCTAGTGAAGACAGAAGCCCAGGCTCAGAATGACCACCACAATCAGAGTTCTCCTAAGCCCCTGGCTCATTCTTCCCAACTCCTTCCTGAAGTTGGGAACTCCTGGAACTCAGATCTCCAAAGCTAGAATTCTCACCTGACAGAAAAGCCACCGTCCAGGATCCTTGGACATGCATTGTTCAGTCGATCAGATATATAGATGAGTTCATTGTGCACTATGCATGAATTCTGCCTCACTCCTCCTGGATTGTGACCTCAGGCCTGCCTGGTTGCCTACCACTTGAAGGCACCCTTTCTGTTCCCTTCTCTTTTCCCTCCTCTCTTCTGTCACATTTCTCAGTTTTCATCCACCTTGTTTTCATTGAGAAATGCTGGGTCCCTGATAAACATTGTCCAATGTCTCAGAATGATATCAGTGCTCTGACAAAATTCAGATTTACATTATTTAACCAACATCCCAATCTCCCACTCAAGCAAGGTTCTGAAAATAACATTCACAGATGTATCAGTGCTCCTAGAGAAACAAGGTTTATTCCCAATACCACAAGCCTCTATTCAGATTGGTTGAGAATTGTGTTTTTAATGATATGCAAATGTCCTGAATAAGCCCTTTAATGTGTGTTGCCAACACATGAACCTGTGGAGGACACATTCAAACTGTGGCATCCAGCCAGCCCCTGTCTTTCCTTCCCAACCATCATGGTAACAATGAAATACTCCTGTACAAAACAAAAGCTCATCTTAAAATCAAATAAATGTAGATCCATTAGAGGCCATGGCATTTCTTAATAGGTTACCTTCCTACAGTACATAGGTACTTTTTCAAGATATCCATTTTCCTTTTCATAAGAACTTGAAAGATGGTGACAGTGGTACAACTTAGGAGACCCAAATGCACCCCTCGGAACTATGAGTATTGTTCTTACTCAGAGTATAGAATACATAGACATTGTTACTCATTACGACTTTGACCACATTTATGCCATGCCTTCTCTTTCTCCCCACTCTCCTCCCTCCCCCTAGTCCTTTATCCAAAGAGTCCCCATTGTACTTTCAAGGTGTGTGTGTGTGTGTGTGTGTGTGTGTGTGTGTCTATGTGTGTGTTTTCTAGGATCCACACATGAGAGAAAATGTGATTTTTGTCTTTCTTAATCCTGCTTATTTTACTTACTATAGTGATTTCCAATTCTATTTTCCTAACAACATTCTTTATGGCTGAATAAAATGCCACTGTATAAGCATATGGCACTTCCTTTCTGTATTCAGCTGATGACAGACACCTAGGTTGATTCTGTAACTTGGCTGTTGTGCATACTAGCACAGTAAACATGCGTGGGCTGGCTATCTCAGCATTATGTGGACTTAAACTCCTTTGGGCATATTCCCAGGAATGTGTTTGTTTCCTGAGATGGGGTCTCCTGTATAGTCCAAGTTAGCTTTGAACATGAGGGTCCTCTGCTTTAGCTTCTTCCATGCTGGTATTCCACGCATGTCACCATACCTGGCAACTCATGGAACTATTTTGCATAAAAATGACAGCATCCTTCTCCTGAAGGCCCATCCAAATATTTATTTGGCCCATCATTACAGGCATTGCCCACATGCTTTTCAATAAGTTCCACATGGTTGGAGATGACCTCTTCTATGAGAAAACTCATAATGGGATCCAATTAGCAGTTTAGAAGACCAGAACAAATAAAATCATCAGGATTGGATCATCGGAAATAGGAAAGGCAGGCCAGCAAGGTGACCCAGCAGATTAAGGAGCTGGTTGCCTGACCTGAGTTCAATCAGAGCAGATTCCTGGAAGTTATCCTGTGACCTCCATACATATTCTCTCTCTGCCTCTCCCTTCTCTGTGTGTCTCTCTGTCTCTGTCTCTCTCTCTTCTCTCTCTCTCTCTCTGTCTTTCTGTCCCTTTCTCTCTCTCCCTCCGTCCCTCCCTCCCTCCCTTTCTCCTCACTTCTCTCACACACATCAAACAAACAAATGTAATAGGAACATTTTAAATCTTCACTCATGCGGGGCTCATATAAATTGATCACTATTGGCCAGCCTTTGAACGTTGCACCTGCCTTTGGTTTCAGCCTGGTTTGGGCTACTTCCTGATCCACACCATTTGGACAGCATTGTGTTTTCCTACTGCCACAGACTGCATATGTCCCCACTATGATGGTCTACACCCTCTGAAACTTTGAGCCTTTATGATGTCCCTTGTCACAGCAACAAGATGGATGACTGACACATGTTGTGACATTCAAATGCAGTGGTTTATCAAGCCAGGTCACAAGCTGCATGCGTTACACCAATTGGCAAAGCTCGCATCTCCTGCCTTCTAGGTGGCAAGCCTTTCCTCTTGTCCCTAAAAGACAGACTCTCAGAGTGCTTCCACGTGGCCAGCCATGAAGAGAAAATGCTCTTAGTTTTCTTCTCCCTTTTATGTCAGAACCCTTCCTCGGGTTTATCTTACAAGCCTTCCTTTTTACCCTCAGTCACTCCCTGAAGCCTCCCAAATTTACGTTTCTGGTTGGCAGCCTGAGTCCTCTGTCCCTGTACCCGACATTGTTTGTCGACTCCAGCATAGCCACATTGACCTGATAAGCTTAAGTATCATGGCTTCTCTGGACACATCTTAAATGACAAGAGGTGGCTGTGTACCCAAGGCACCGGTGTACCCCACCGGTAAGTGGAGCTCTCTTTCGATGGCAGTAGAAGTCTAAAGCAAAAGCTGGGAGCGTCATACTGAGAAGCACGGTTTGTGACATGCTATCCTTTAGAGTTATGATGGGGGGGATTCCCATAAGGGAAAATAATGTTTGCAAAGGAGACATGTCTTCTCTAGTGAACTTGTGTTAGGGGTTCGTGGGGCAAAGAGTTTACTAGCTGTTGGAACAGGGCTTCCTTTAGCTCTGTCAAATGCTCTCTTGCAAAATGCTTTGACTTTAATGCATTTCAATCTTTTTTCTGCTGGAGTTCCTAAGTGGCATCTTTTAGGTTGGGGAAGAGTCTACTCTGTAAATCAGAAGGAGCTAAGGGCGTGTGTGTGTGTGTGTGTGTGTGTGTGTGTGTGTGTGTGTCTGTATATGAGGCTGACTATAACTGTCTGTGTGAATGTCTACATGTGTTAGTATATCTGTCTCTTTCTCTGTCTCTGTGTGTGTGTCTATGTACCCATGTGTGTGTGTGTATATGTGTGTGTCTCTGTGTCTGTGTTTATGTATGTTTTTTTGTGTGTGTGTGTGCCTGTGTGTGTCTGTATGTAAATTATAAGAAGATGCCATCCTGTTCTGGTCCCTAAGTGTTCTGGGATCGCTGGGTTTAGTCCTATCCAGTAACTGAGAGGAAGGAAGCTTGGCCAAACAAGCACAGAAGCCTCGCCTCTGTGCTGACAAGTCTTCTCCAAGACAGCCGGGGGCCAGCAAACCCAAGTCCACTTCTCCTGGGATCCTGTTTCAGTACCAGCCACACACACACACACACACACACACACACACACACACACACACACACACACAGATGTCTGCAGCTGTTTGCCTTCCAGCTCCTCACAGCTGGCTTTTCAAATAGAAATGGTCTCTCTCTAAGACACTTTACCAGAAGGGATTGTCTCAATTGCACAGTATGTTGAAACACTATTCTAAAAGCGGGATTAAAGGAAACGAATTGTCAGATTAAATATAAAAGGGTTTCTGGCCCACTCCTCCGTCCCACATGTTAGGTGCTTGTTTCATGACTGGGTGATTTTTTTCCCCCACACTTCTTCCTCTGTCCTCGGTCTTCATGCAGTACTGTTGGGTAGTTATAATACTGTAAAGGCATTTTCCCTGGGGAATTCTGGTCATTTTTATCTGGTGAACTCATTTGTGCTTGATGGTGTTTACCATCTGTGGGCTGAGAAGTTTACAGAAAAATTTACCCAGGGGCACAAATGCACCTGTAGTGATATGTGTGCGGAAGTAAAGCCCGCCTCAGGGTACTTCCCACCATCAGCCACATGTGTCCTAAACGTAGTTCCAGACTGTGTAAGAGAGGGGAAAAGGGAGTTTAAAGGATATTTCCTCATGAGAACAGTGTGGAAGTTAACTTTTTTTTTCTCTTTATTAGATATTTTCTTCATTTACATTGAAGTTAACTTTTTAGGTTGGTAGTCAGTAGGCTGGCTAGTGTGCAGTATAATAACCGCCTTTGAAGTCAAGGTGCAAACCACGCTCCACGCGGCAGCTTTCCGCTAAGTCAGAGACTGTTGCTCTCATCAACACGTCTACAACGTATGCTCAGTTCTTCCCCGTCTTTCCATTTCTCTTTCCTTTCTCTCCTTGTCATTCCCCTTTTGAACTCCAACCCTCACTTCCTTGTCTCCCCCTTGTATTGTTCTGTTGAGATAGGGTTTCATGTAGACCAGACTGGCAGAACTTACTATAGAGGATGATACTGAACTTCTGTGGAAACACTCTTTTATTTCTCCCTCTCCCTCTCCCTCTCCCTCTCCCTCTCCCTCTCCCNTGTGTGTGTGTGTGTGTGTGTGTGTGTGTGTGTGTATCTGTGTATATGTATGTGCATGTGTGCCTGCATGCATTCAGGTATATAAACTATACATGCTCGTTTGTTTGTGTGTTCCTCGTTTTTTTGAGGTAGGGTCTCTCGGTGAACCCGCTTAACACTGACTTGGCTAGGGTTGGAGGCCAGCAATTTCAAGGTATCCTCCTAGCTCTGCCTCCTCAGAGTATAAGCACACGCCAGTGTACCTAGGTGGATTTTCCACATGGGTACTGAGGAGCCGAACTCAGGTCCTTGACCTTAACTGGCAGTCATTTTACTAGTTAAGCCATCTCCTCAACCATGACTGACTACAATCTTGTAATACGACCTTCCTTTTGTTGGACAATGTCCAACAATAAGTCCACTTCTCTAATTCTTTCTAAAAACAACCTTTGAAACTGTTTCCCCTCAAGCTTGCCTCTATAAAAGGAAAACCTAGGTCCAAGGAGAGAAAAGGAGGAAAGATCTTCTCTGGCAAAGTCATGGGGCCTCCATGATGAATCTCATCAAAGCCATTTTGGAATCTGGAATGATTTGCCCGCCTCCCAGGGAGGTGGAATCCTGAGATACATTCTCCTTAGGACTTGGGTTGCTCTTTCCCTGACTATCCACCGTACCCACTCTGTGGAGAAACAGAACATATCAAATGAAAAGGCAGGAGCCACTGGGAAGGAAAGAAAATGGACTCTGAGGGAAAACAAAGCCATTTTGAGTTCCTAGAGTCAGGGCCAGCTTCCAGACCCACGGTGGGTAATGTTCCCTGGCCTTGCTGACCCTGTGTCTTCCCTAGCGTGTCCCCGACCCTTTTCTGAACAACTCTAAGTTCTGCTCCCTCTGGAAGAGCTCCAGCCTTAGCAGATTCCACTTCCATTCCTTCCCTGTCCTGCTTGGGGAAGGAAGAGTCAGGTGGGACCCAGGGGAATGGAAGGGAGGGCTGTCTGACACAGCCCTGATCTGACCACAGCTAGTTTGCACTGATTTATTTGAGATCACCTGGAGCTGCAGATTGAAATGCCTGAATTCAATACTGCCCCTCCAGGCAGACAACAAGCCAACTGACCGTGGCTTCACAATCATTCGAATCTCTTGGCAATATTGGTTTGTACTCTCTTCTTACACTGTGAGCCTTCAACTTCTCCTTCTCGGGTTTGTGTTCCATGTCACTCAAATGCCATATTACCTGGGTTCAGATCCCTTCCTCCCTGCCTCTCCACTTCCCATCCATCATTTTTGTTCTCTTGCCTGCCTTCCTGTCTTCTTTTTTCTGGTTGGTTGGTTGGTTGGTTGGTTGGTTGGTTGGTTGGTTTGGTTTTTTTTAGTGAACTGGACCCAGGGCTTCACACACATTAGGCAAGTACCCAACCATTGAGGTACAAAGTGAACCTCTGACTTTCTTTTCTTTTAATTTCTCAGGAGGTTGTGGGAAATCCAAATGGGAGCCCCTGGGTCTTGTTCAGGGACATGCCATCACCAAGGTGGAGCTAACAAGAGACGGCAAGATGTGGAGAGGACTCGACCCAAAGAACAGAATTCTCTCCCTAGTTCATCTTGACTCTGCTTGTTGAAGCATCTTCAGAAAGTTAAAAGAGACTCCCCATTCCTAGTATTGCCCTAGCCTTTGAAATCAAACTCAGTCTTCAAGTATGACCCTTCAATATGGTGCTGACTGGCCAATCATCGCCTGGGGCCTTTACAAATGTCCTTCTGAAGACTTTCTTTTTCTGGCTATGTGCACTACAGCCAAGTTGTTTAGTTGACTGCCAGCTAGTTTTGCTGTTGGATTTTTTTCTAGTTTGGGGGCTTTGTTTTAGCTTTGTCACTTCTTTTTAACCACTCTCGAATTCACCTCCTAGGGAGCCCAGCAGGCTTGCCAGGAGTCCCAGTTATAGTGATGACTGTCACCACAGAAGACACACCTTAGCTCTCTAAGTCTCGTGGGCTGACTGTCTCTCAAGACACTGCTTCAATTATTTCAAGTGCAGTAATTAGTGCAACTTTTACACATTAAAATATTTTTCACAAATCCAACTCATTGGGAAATCATAGAATCATTTGCTCATTGTCTAGATCCTTCTGCTGTCTTGACTGACTGACTCCATATTGATCTTGTGGATTTCCAGAGATTTTCAACAAAGAAGGATTTTTTGTGGAGTTTGTCTGAAACTAGCTTGTCACATCTGTCTTTCATATGCACTCTTAGTCAGGATATGATTGCAGTTGCTGAAAACTCTCTGTGTATCAGGCACTTAGCTAACATGCTTAGCCCCCACCTTCCCCCTGATAATCCCACAAGGTGTGTGTTGCTTGATTTACGCTTACAGCAGAGTGTCTGTGTTCGCTAGGACCTTGAAAGAAAACAACAGTGTTTTTTCTACCCTTCTGTCTACAGCGCAGTATACATCCCCATCTCTGCACACAGTGGACACTCAATTAACAGCAAGGAATGTACTTTCAAGTCTAGAGAACCACAAGACATTTCCAGTTTAGACAGTGATGACAATTCTGCAAGAAGCCAATGGTGAAGTAAGTCTGTAGCATTCCATTGCAGATCTTGGTGCTATGGCTGGAACCACACCTATTATTATGAAAGAGTCACCTAATACTCACCACCCTCTGTCTGGGACCCAGATCATGTACCTCTCTCTGAGTATGAGAAAGGAGGTGTGTGCATGAGTCTGGTCCCTACTCAGAAGCCACAAAGCTGAGCAAATGCTGGGAGTTCTTTTTTTTTTTCTAGGCCACAGTCCAGTGCTTTCACATTAGTAGTTATGTCTGTGTTAGTTTGCTTTCTATTACTGTGATAAAACACCCACCAAAAGTTTCTTGTAGAAGAACTTTGTTTCATCTCACAATGCCCAGGCCACAATCCATCTCAAAGGGAAGTCAGGGGATAAACTCAAAGCTAGAACTGAAGCAGAGGCCATGGAGAAATACTGCTTACTGGTTTGTTCTCCAAGGCTTGCTCATCTTGATTTCTTATATAATGCAGGACCACCTACCCAGGGCTCACACCACCCACACAACGACCTTGTTCTCTTCCACACCATTCATGAATCAAGAAAATGCCCCACAGTAGACATGCCTACAGGCCAATCCAATGGAGGTAATTCCTCAATTCAGGCTCCCTCTTCCCAGGTGATTATAGTTGCGTTAAAACCTAACCAAAACAATAACCAAAACAAACAAAGAAAACTAAAACAAGAAAACAAAGCCCCACAGGGTCAGCCAGATACTCTAAGGTGGAATGGTACTGCTGTTGTGGACTATATATGGCACACATTTGCCAGTAGTTGTTGAGGTATTTCTGAAGGGCATCTCAGATTTCTGTGTATTTCTATCTATGCCTCAGAAATAGAACTACACCTAACTTTAAGTAGATGAGGATTCTTCCTGAAATCCACTGTGGTTAATTGCTTTTACTGAGCTTTCTAGTCCCAAACTGACAAAATCTGCTTTCATCCATTGACAGACTTCAAAATCTGATGTCCACACCAGAAGAGCCTTGGGCAAGCAAAGGGCATCTCTGAGAACATTCAGAGATTATAACAAAGAAGGATTGTCTGGGGGAAAATGATCTGTGTACATAGTGTCTGCTTCTGGGTTTTATTGCTTACCTTTCTTGTTGTTGTGTCAAAATACCTGACACAAAGTAACTTGAGGGGAAAAATGTTTATTCTGTCTCAAAGTCACAAAGCATACAGTCTACCATGTCATGAAAGGCATAGTAGTAAGGACATGTGCCAGTTGGATGCACTATGCCCACAGCCAGGAAGCAAAGAGTATTAACATTCAGGTGCACAGCTTACTTTATTTTTCTTCTTGTGCAGTTCAGGAACCCCACTCTTGAAGTGATGCTATCAACATCTACGGCGGCCCTTCCCTCTTTCCTTAAACTATTCTGGAAACACTCTCACAAACAAACCCAGAGCTGCATTTTCTTGGTGTTTCTAAATCCAGTCAAGTTGGCAATAAAGACAAAACATGACGTGCTGCGAGAGCCAGAAGAGACAGAGCCCAGGAGACAAGTCCTAACACATCAGAAGCTTCCAAACACAGAGGTGGGCACAGCAGAGAGACACAGTGCAGTACCCAAGACACAAGGTGGGCACAGCAGAGAGACACAGTGCAGTACCCAAGACACAAGGTGGGCACAGCAGAGAGACACAGTGCAGTACCCAAGACACAAGGTGGGCACAGCAGAGAGACACAGTGCAGTACCCAAGACACAAGGTGGGCACAGCAGAGAGACACAGTGCAGTACCCAAGACACAAGCAGACCTGATTTAAAATGAGTAAATCGCTAACACAGAGTGTTAGCCATCTCTGTCTACCTCAGATGAAACCAGACTATGAAGCAACACAAAGAGCCAGAGAGGTTGAGTGGATAAAAGAGATGACTTCATCGCTTTGGCAGGACTTCTGGAACTTTTTTGGAAAAGAACCCATGTTAATTCCCCAAAGGAAAGAAAATAAGATATTGTCTGCAAAGACCTAAGAGTGTCACTTCAGTATGCCTCCTCAGAGCACCCTGGCAATAAGGTTGCCATGTTAAAATGTTTCATGTTCTGCCATTCCTGACCCATCCCCTAGAGCCTATTCCTACACATCCCACATAGATTCTCTTTGCCATACTTCCTTTGAGTTATTTTTCTTTCTGGACCTCTTTGCTCCAGAGAAGCAACATTCTGGGAAATAAAGTGATTTATACCTACCTGATGGGCTTTGCTCCTTTTATTCCCTATTAGGAGAACTGGGCCTGAGCCCAACCCTCTCAATGGTCAGTTTCCTGCTTTGCCCAATCAACGAACAGAGGAAGATGGCCAAAGTAATTCTCAAAGTGGACAACTCAAGGAAAAGATATGATGGCTTTGAAGAGAAGACAATGTGAGTAGAGAATAAAACTGGACCAGGAACTCCAATACAAACCTAACAAATGTAGACTAGAAGATGAGGTTAGAAGGCTGGGCAAAGGGAAGCTGAACTATTACATCAATAACCGTGATTGATTTTACTTCACTGAACACAATGAATACTTTTTATTGGTTTCTTTATGTTTTTAGAGTCTTGTATTTGTTTTGTTTTGTTTTTTAATTTATGTGTATGTGTGTCTACCTGTATGTGTATGCACACATGCATGTAGGTGCCATCAGACACCAGAAGAGGGCACCAGAGTCCCATGGAGTTAGAGTTACAGATGGTTGTGAGCCACTCAGCATGAATGCTGGGAACCAAACTCTAATCCTTTGAAAGAGAAGCAAGTGCTCTTTAACTTTCTCTCTCTAGCCCCAAAGAAGGCTTTTAAAAAGAGCAGGGTTGGAACATGAAAACTGTGATTAGGAGTTCAGGCTTTGTAGGAGGAAGAACGGATGAAGATGCATGGCTCTATGTCTCACTAGCATGGTGACCTCACACCCATTGCTATGCTGTGGGCCCCGATCTATGAAGTGACAATAACCACATCTACAGCACAGAATGTGTCCATGTGCCAGTGGCCATTAATACTACTCCTACTATGTGCTAGATATTGATAATTAATTACTATGCCCAAGGTCACACCATTTGACATGGCAACCTATTGATCAAAACTCATTATGGCTTGGCGCCCTGGGCTCTTAGCATGCTCCTCACAACGTCAGGACCATAAACCATTCAGTCCCGTATCTGGCAAATGACTACAGGTTAATGTAAAGGTCAAAAATCTTTTGTCTTATTTTATTTTACATTTTTTCCCTCACATAGGGTAAAAGAGAGAAAAACAATCTTAATACTGATTAGGAGGTAAAAAAAAAAATTCTAGAAACCAGAAAAAGAATTTCTTTCTCTGAAGATGTGAGTGCCTGTCACAAACTTTCTTGGCTTGGCACATCCTGAGTCATGGTCACCTTCTTTTGTTCTCTGAAACTGACCAGAACTTTAATCTAAATTTTGCTGTCAAGTCATAGCTTACCCTTGCCCTTCTCGTATTGTAAACAAGTCCACTGAAGATCCAGGTTAGAGTATTTTCTCTTTTCAGTTTTATGAAAACACATGAAATAAAGTTTCTTGGTATCTGGATAATGCACGGTCTCTTAAACCTACAATAAAAATACTGAGTTTTCTCCTTGTCGAGATGTTCCCTCTACCGTCTGCTTAAGTGCAGCCCCACTGGCCAAACTAGTGATTTATTTATTGATTTGGAAAATATGGTTAGCAAGATGATTCATCACGTGAATGACAGCTACTGGCTTCTCTCTGTATGCTTCTAATGGCCTTAGGGTGGGAGGATAGCTTAAATCAAAACCTTCCTAATTACCTACCACAATCCTCTTGGTTGTAGTGGTCCTGAGGTTTGAGGAACTGTTTGCTAATGCTGTGATCCCAAAGCTCACACTGAACTTGGGTTGTTAAAATGCTCCAGAGGGGACCTGAACCATGGCAATCGGAGACCTCCCTCCACTCATGCCAAAATACCCTTCGCCTTTAAGGGCTCTTTTTAAAGCCAGAGAGTTCTCTCTGATCCTCCTTAATAAAGTGCCCAGGCAGTGGTAGTAACAACGCTCCCCTTCCTTATTTGAGATCTGTGCAGTCTCATTAAATTTGATGTGTCACAGAGGGCTTGAGTATGTGAAAGGCAGGCGGTGGGAGCTGGACTGGAGGTTGCCAGCTTTACTAAGGAAACGTAATTCATTACACCTTTTCAAAATGGACGCCCCTCTGGCTTCTTGCTCCATTGATTCCCCCCTCCCTGTCGCAAGTAACGAGTGAAGGGCCTGCTCAGCCTGCAGATTTAACCCTTATTAACAGCTGTTTAAATTAGAGATGCAGTTTGATGGGGAGATGGGAGCCCCTCAAAGGAAACCAAGATTAAAGCATGCAGAAGACTGGAGCTGGGCTGTTGAGACAGCACCCCCCCTACTAAAGAGGGGCTAGTGTTGCTATTAAGCAGTTTATCTAAATAATATGTTCTTGCTTTGCCATGATTAAATATTCATGGCCTACTCTCTTACCTCCATTGCCCCCAATCCTTTGCAATAGTCATAGAAGAAAGAAAATTTGCTGGACTGTGCAAAACAAAGAATCCTGTGACAATAACCAGTTGGTTGGCCTGCTTCCTCCTTCTTGAGACTGATCTGAAACTACTCTGAAACATAGATGACTCCAAGCACCTTTGAGACCTGGGAGCAAACTACTGGGTTCTCTTGAAGGGAGCCACCCGTTCTAGAAGCAGAGTCTGCAAGACAGAAGACAAGGTTCAGCCTCCAAGTGCAACCATGGATTCTGTGGGATTATGTCATTCACCAGGCCCATAAACTAACCTGGAAGCAAAAGGACAAAGGTGGGGACCAGATCAGGGTCAAGGAACATCCACATATCAGACAGGCACGTAAAACTCACAGTCCGACATCATCGTACATCCCTAGATAGCTATGAATCCTGCCCAATAGAAACTAATAAACAGAGAAATATCTGGAAAAAATTCTAGTGATATTAATTTATTTACTCATTTGCTCGGGTCTCTACTGTGAGTTTTGTACCTGGCAATGTTGTGGTGTTGGCAATTTCAAAGGTCAACAAACCACCTGAGAAAAACAACATAAGAGAGTAACGGTCTTCTTGGGCTTATGCCTTGAGCCTATGGTTGATCATGGCAGGGAAGGAGCATACAACAGCTGCCCACATTACATCTGGGTTCTGGAAGCAGAGAACCATGGGTGCTAGCTGATACGCAGGTCACTCTCTCTTCTGTATTCAGCCAAGCAGTTATATGTCTCACCTTGTTGATACTAGACTAAAAGAAAGCCCTCCGTGGACATCCTCAGACATGTGTCTCCGACGCAGCTTTCTACCAAGTTGGCATTGGGTACAAACCATCACACTGTGTAAGTATTAGCACCTGGATTGTGATAATCCTTGATTCCTTAGGTCTCTGGGCTTTGTAAGCTGTAGGAGTAGAGATGGTTGTCCTCTGAATTCCTTCCTCAAAAGAAGAGCATGGGACACCACAATGGATTTATCACTAGAGAAAATGCATACTTTCTCGTGCTCGGTAATCATAGCAGGCTAAAGAGGGTGTAGGTAGAAATGATTAATCTACTTCAAACTCTAAAGTAAGTCTACATTGATAAAATGTCAACTCCTCCAACTTCCTCTAGAAAGCCCCATCTTCCATCTAAACAGACAGCAATCACCATATTCAAGGTGACAGACAACCTTCGAAAACTGTCCACTGGAACTCAAGTCGAAGAAAGTTATTCCTTCATGCCCATAACTCTACTTTCCTGTCCTGCAGTGACCAATTCAAGGATCTAAAAATAAGATGGTCCAGGGTTTAAAGCAGGTTGTATGCTAGTTGCTTCCTTATTTATATGTTAAAGAAAAAGGTGCTAGCTAACTGGCTTCTTGTTTTAGCTTCAACTTAAACATGTAAAGAGGTATTTTCCTTCTAGAGCCTTCAGTCTATTGTAGTCCCCAAACTTCAATATGCATTTTACAGGGTTTGGTGGAGATTTTTTTGTGGCTATTTTAATTATTTTTAATGAGTAGGTATGTATGTCTGTGTGTAATTTTGTGCATGTGAGTGCAGGTACCCTTGAAAGCCAGAAGAGGTCATCATATCCCCTGGAGCTAGAGATACAGGCAGTTGGAAGCCATCTTACGTGGATGCTGAGAACTGAACTCTGATACTCTGGAAGAGTAATAGGCACCCTTAACCTCTGAGCCATCTTTCCATACTCCTCACAAGCAGGTTTTGCCCTAGAACCGTAAGTAGACTCTCTGTGGTCCCAAAGTAGGAAATAAAAACAGAAGAAAACTTGACTACATACTTGTCTACCACCACAGTTCATTTTAATGGGCACCACCTGAGTTTTTCTGAGAGGCTCAAAGCATATGCAGTATATTATCTGCTTTCCTCATTTTGTGATCAAATACCTGACAAAGGGGATTTAAAAAAGAAAGGGGTATTTTAGCTTAAGGTTGAGCGGATTCAGTTCATCATTAGAGAGGAGAAGCAGGCAGGATCCTGAAGCAGCTGTCATTTCACATCTACAGAAACAGACCAGAGTGAGAGGCATTCTGGAGTTCAGCTGGTTTCCTCTCCCTGCCTCCCTTTTATTCAGCCAGGGACTCCAGCCCATGGGACAGTGTTGTCTATATTAGGTTGTGTTTACTTCCTCAAGTAAAGCCCTCTGGAGAAGCCCTTGCAGACCTGACCAGAGGTCTTCCAAGTGAGCTTCAGCCCAGACAAGTTGATAACAAAGTTTAGCTATCAGATACAAGGTGTGCTACAAATGGTGTTTTCTTCACAGTTTTGAACAAGTTACAATGTCACAAGAGATACTCCTGATTTGCCTTTACCAAGTGACAAATGTTACAGATATATAGGCCTTCTACTTTCTCATAAGGAGCTGCACAAAGGAGAGGGACCAGGAAAATAAACTGTAAGTTTTCAATATTCCCCACATCTGGGGCCGATGGGGAGAGGTGTATACAGCAGGAGCAGCCAGAATGTTCTGTTTCAAAATAACTGTCCAGGCAGAAGGGAGACTTGGCAATACTCTCCTTATCATGATCTCACACATAATATGTATACCTGTGGAGAAACACAACCTTGATTTTTTTGAGATGCCTAGAACATTGAAGTCCTACTTTGCAAACACATACAGCATGAAAAAGGACACAGAGCGTGAAAAGGGACATGCAGCATTGAAAGGAGAGCTGGTAGATCAGCTCACAGACTGCAGAAGCAACACAGCTTCTGGGACAGGCAGAAGGGACACAGCTTCTAGGACAGGCCCTATTTTGGGCTGCAGAGATTGGGGCAACTTCCCCACCAGAGGAGAGGTGAACGCCCAGGAGGGTGGTGATCCCCAGAGCAGGTGAGGGAGGCATCTTGTCTCCCTGGTCCCTCTGAGACCAGTGTGCGCAGATCAGTTCACGGACTATGGAGGGTGAGTGAGAGGACTGCAGAAGCGCGACAAAGCTTCTGGGACAGACTCCTGTTGCGGGTTCCAGACACCCAGACACCTTCCCCACCAGAGGAAAGGTGAACACCCTGGAGGGCTCTGACCCCCCAGAGCAGGTGAGGGAGCCATCTTGTCTCCAGGCTCCCTCTGAGACCAGTCTGCACAGGAGAGAGTTCAGACTGCAAAAGTGACACCTCTTCTGGGAAAAGCAGAAGCAACACGGCTTCTGGGACAGACCCTGTTTTGGGCTGCAGACATCTGGGCACCTTCCCCACCAGAGGAGAGGTGACCACCTGGGAGGGCTCTGACCTCCAGAGCAGGTGAGGGAACCATCTTGTGTCTTGGGTCCTTTAAAGACCAGTCTGTGCAGGTGAGCACACAGACTGCATAGGTAACCATCTTCTAGGACAGCCCCTGTTTTGGGCCTTCATCTTCAGCCAGGAGGCAGGTCTGAAGGCCAGACCTCTGTGTACCTTCCCTGCAAGAGGAGAGCTTGCCTGATGAGAGTACTCTGACCACTGAGACTCAGAAGAGAGCTGGACTCCCAGGACAGCTGAAAGAGGCTAACAGAATCACAGGAAGAACAGGCTCCAGCCAGAGACAACTATAACAGCTAACGCCAAAGAATACCAAATGGCCAAAGGGAAACATAAGAATCTTACCAACAGAAACCAAGACAGCTCACCATCATCAGAACCTAGCACTCCCACCTCTGCCAGTCCTGGTTACCCCAGCATACCCGAAAAGTAAGATTCAGATTCAAAATCATGTCTCAAGATGCTGGTAGAGGACCTTAAGGAGGGCATTAATAACTCACTTAAAGAAATACAGGAGAGCAATTCTAAACAGGTAGAAGCCCTTAAAGAATCACAGGAAAAAGAGCTAAACAGGTAGAAGTCCTTAAAGAGGAAACACAAAAATCACTTAAAGAATTACAGGAAAGCACAACCATACAGGTGATGGAATTGAACAAAAGCATCCAAAACCTACAAAGGGAAGTAGAAACAATAAAGAAAAACCAAAGTGAGACAACTCTGGAGATAGAAACTCTAGGAAAGAAATCAGGAACCATAGATGTGAGCATCAGCAACAGAATACAAGAGATGGAAGAGAGAATCTCAGGTGCAGAAGATTCCATAGAGAACATGGGCACAACAATCAAAGAAAATGCAAAATGCAAAAAGATCCTAACTCAAAACATTCAGGAAATCCAGGCCACAATGAGAAGACAAAAACCTACGGATAATAAGGGTAGATGAAAATGAAGATTTTCAACTTAAAGGGCCAGCAAATATCTTCAACAAAATAATAGAAGAAAACTTCCCAAACCTAAAGAAAGAGATGCCCATGACCATATAAGAAGCCTACAGAATTCCAAATTGAGTGGACCAGAAAATAAATTCCTCCAGACACATAATAATCAGAACAACAAATGCACTAAAAAAAGACAGAATATTAAAAGCAGTAAGGGAAAAAGATCAAGTAACATAAAGGCAGGCCTATTAGAATTATAATAAAATTCTCACCAGAGACTATGAAAGTCAGAAGATCCTGGACACATGTCATAAAGACCCTAAGAGAACACAAATGCCAGTCCAGGCTACTTTACCCAGCAAAACTCTCAATTACCATAGATGGAGAAATCAAAGTATTCCATAATAAAACCAAATTCACACAATATTTTTCCACAAATCCAGCCCTTCAAAGGATAATAAAGGGAAAACACCAACACAAGGATGGAAACTACACCCTAGAAAAAGCAAGAAAGTCATCCTTCAACAAACCTAAAAGAAGACAGTCAAAAGAACAGAATCCCAATTTTAACAACAAGATAACAGGAAGCAACAATTACTTTTCTTTAATTTCTCTTAGCATCAATGGACTCAATCCCCTAATAAAAAAAAACATAGACTAATAGACTGGCTACACAAACAGGAATCAACATGTTTCTGTTTACAGGAAACTCACCTCAGAAAAAAGACAGACACTACCTCAGAGTGAAAGGCTGGAAAACAATTTTCCAAGCAAATGGTCCCAAGAAACAAGCCGGAGTAACCATTCTAATATCGAATAAAATTGACTTTCAACCCAAAGTTATCAAAAAACACAAGGAGGGGCACTTTATACTCATCAAAGGTAAAATCTTCCAAGATGAACTATCAAGTCTGAATATCTATGCTCCATATGCAAGAGTATCCACAATCATTAAAGAAACTTTAGTGAAGCTCAAAGCACACATTGCACCTCACACAATAATAGTGGGAGACTTCAACACCCCACTCTCACCATTGGACAGATCCAGGAAACAGAAACTAAACAGAGAAATATAGACACTAACAGAAGTTACGAAACAAATAGATTTAATAGATATCTATAGAACATTTTACCCTAAAATAAATCAATATACCTTCTCAGCACCACACATTACCACCTCCAAAATTGACCATATAATCAGTGGCAAAATAGGCCTCAACAGATACAAAAATATTGAAATTATCCCATGCATCCTATCAGATCACTAAGGACTAAGGCTGATCTTCAATAACAGCATAAATAATAGAAAACCAGCATTCACGTGGAATCTGAACAACACTCTACTCAATGATAACTTGGTCAAGGAAGAAATAAAGAAAGAAATTAAAGACTTTAGAGTTTAATGAAAATGAAGCCACAATGTACCCCAACTTATAGGACACAATGAAGACAGTCCTAAGAGGAAAACTCATAGCCCTGAGTGCCTCAAAAAAGAAACTAGAGAGAGCATACACTAGCAGCTTGACAGCATACCTAGAAACTCTAGATCTAAAGGAAGCAAATTCACCCAAGAGGAGTAGACAGCAGGAAATAATCAAACAGAGGGCTGGAATCAACCAAGTTGAAACAAAAAGAACTATTCAAAGAATCAACAAAACCAGGAGCTGGTTCTTTGAGAAAATCAACAAGATAGATAAAACCTTAGCCAGACTAACTAGAGGGCACAGGGACAGTATTCTAATAAACAACATTAGAAATGAAAAAGAAGACATAACAACGGAACCTGAGGAATCCAAAACATCACCAGATCCTAGTACAAAAGGCTATACTCAACAAAACTGGAAAACTTGGATGAAATGGACAACTTCCTAAACAGATACCAGGTACAAAAGTTAAATCAGGATCAGATTAATGATCTAAACTGTCCCATTTCCCCTAAAGAAATAAAAGCAGTCACCAATAGTCTCCCAACCAAAAAAAAAAAAAGGACCAGGACCAGATGGGTTTAGTGCAGAGTTCTATCAGACCTTCAAAGAAGACCTAATTCCAACACTCCTCAAACTACTACACAAAATAGAAACAGAAGGTACTCTACCCAATTCTTTCTATGAAGCCACAATTACTCTCATACCTAAACCACACAAAAATGCAACAAAGAAAGAGAACTTCAGACCAATTTCTCTTATTAATATTGATGCAAAAATACTCAATGAAATCCTCGCCAACCAAATCCAAGAACACATCAAAACGATCATCCATCATGACCAAGTAGGCTTTATGGATGGAGGGATGGATTAATATACGGAAATACATCAATGTAATTGACTATATAAACTAACTCAAAGACAAAAACCACATGATCATCTCCTTAGATGCTGAGAAAACATTTGACAAAATCCAACACCCATTCATGATAAAAGTCTTGGAAAGATCAGGAATTCAAGGCCCATGCCTAAACACAATAAAAGCAATCTACCTCAAACCAGTAGCCTACATGAACCTAAATGGAGAGAAACTCAAACAATCTCACTAAAATCAGGGACTAGATAAGGCTGCCCACTTTCTCCCTACCTATTCAATATATTACTTGAAGTCCTAGCCAGAGCAATTCGACAACAAAAAGAGATCAAGGGGATATAAATTGGAAAGGAAGAAGTCAAAATATCCCTGTTTGCAGATGATATGATAGTATATATAAGTGACCCTAAATATTCCACCAGAGAACTCCTAAAACTGATAAACAGTTTCAGTGCAGTAGCTAGGCCTCAAATTAATTCAAACAATCAATGGCCTTTCTCTACACAAAGTATAAACAGGCTGAAAAAGAAATTAGGGAAACAACACCCTTCACAATAGTCACAAATAATATAAAATACCTTGGTCTGACTATAACTAATTAAATGAAAGATCTGTATGATAAGAACTTCAAGACTCTGAAGAAAGAAATTGAAGATCTCAGAATTGGAAAGATATCCCATGCTCATAGATTGGCAGAACTAATATAGTCAAAATGGCTATCCTGCCAAAAGCAATCTACAGATTCAATGCAATCCCATCAAAATTCCACCTCAATTCTTTACTGAGTTAGAAAGGGCAATTTGCAAATTCATCTGGAATAATAAAAAATCTAGGATAGCAAAAAGTATTCTCAACAATAAAAGAACCTCTGGTAGAATCACCATCCCTGACTTCAAGTTATACTACAGAGACATTGTGATAAAAACTGCATGGTACTGGTACAGGGACAGACATGTAGATCAATGGAATAGAATTGAAGACCCAGAAATGAATCCACACACCTATGGTCACTTGATCTTTGACAAAGGAGCTAAAAACCATCCAGTGGAAAAAGAGCATTTTCAACAAATGGTGCTGGCAAACTGGCTGTTATCATGTAGAATAATAGGAATTTATCCATTCTTACCTCCTTGTAAAAAGCTCAAGTCTAAGTATATCAAAGAACTCCACATAAAACCAGAGACACTGAAATTTATAGAGGAGAAAGTGAGGAAAAGACTTGAAGATATGGGCACAGGAGAAAAATTCCTAAACAGAATAGCAATGGCTTTTGCTGTAAGATCAAGAATGACAAATGGGACCTCATGAAATTGCAAAGCTTCTCTAAGGCAAAAGACACTGTCAATAACACAAAAAGGCCACCAACAGATTGGGAAAGGATTTTTACCAATCCTAAATCTGATAGGGGACTAATATCCAATATATACAAAGAGCTCAAGAAGCTGGACTCCAGAAATTCAAATAACCCCATTAAAAAATGGGATACAGAGCTAAAAAAGAATTCTCAACTGAGGAATACCGAAGGGCTGAGAAGCACCTGAAAAAAAAATGTCCAACATCCTTAATCATCAGGGATATGCAAATGTAAACAACCTTTAGATTCTACCTCACTCCAGTCAGAATGGCTAAGATCCAAATTGAGGTGAGAGCAGATGCTGGCAAAGATGTGGAGAAAAAGGAACACTCCTCCATTGTTGGTGGGATTGCTAGCTGGTACAACCACTCTGGAAATCAGTCTGGTGGTTCCTCTGAAAATTGGACATAGTACTACCGGAAGATCCAGCAATACCTCTCCTGGGCATATACCCAGAAGATGTTCCAACTGGTAATAAAGACACATGCTCCACTATGTTCATAGCAGCCTTATTTATAATAGCCAGAAGCTGGAAAGAACCCAGATATCCCTCAACAGAGGAATGGATACAGAAAATGTGGTACATTTACACACATTAAAAACAATGAATTTATGAAATTCTTGGGCAAATGGATGTATCTAGAGGATATCATCCTTAGTGAGGTAACCCAATCACAAAAGAAGTCACTTCATATGCACTCACTGATAAGTGCATATAAGCCCAGAAACTTAGAATACCCAAGATACAATTTGCAAAAACATAAGAAAAACAAGAAGAACGAAGACCAAAGTGTGGATACTTCATTCCTCCTTAGAATAGGGAACAAAATACCCATGGAAGGAGTTACAGAGACAAAGTTTGGAGCTAAGACGAAAGGATGGACCATCCAGAGACTACCCCACCTGGGAATCCATCCCATAATCAGCCACCAAACCCAGACACTATTGCATATGCCAGCAAGATTTTGCTGAAAGGACCCTGATTTAGCTATCTCGAGTGAGGCTATGCCAGTGCCTGGCAAATACAGTCATCTATAGGAAGAACACAGGGCCCCCAATGGAGAAGCTAGAGAAAGCACCCAAGGAGCTGAAGGGGTCTGCAACCCTATAGGTGGAACAGCAATATGAAGTAATCAGTACCCCTAGAGCTCATGTCTCTAGCTGCATATGTAGCAGAAGGTGGCCTAGTCGGAAGAGAGGCCTCTTGGTCTTGCATACTTTATATGCTCCAGTACAGGGGAATGCCAGGGCCAAGATGTGGGAGTGGGTGGGTAGGGGAGTAGGGAGGAAGGAGGTATAGGGTACTTTTGGGATAGCATTTGAAATGTAAATAAAGAAAATAACTAATAAATCCTTTTGCTTGAAAAATTCAAAAAAAAAAGAAAGAAAAAGAAAAGAAAGAAAAGAAAAAAGAAAAAAGATAAGAGAAAAGAAAGAGAAGAGAAGAGAAGAGAAGAGAAGAGAAGAGAAGAGAAGAGAAGAGAAGAGAAGAGAAGAGAAGAGAAGAGAAGAGAAGAGAAGAGAGCTCGTTAAGTAGAGGCAACTTTCCTGCCATACCACAACCCTTTCCTCCAACACCTGGAAGGTGTTGCTGCTTAGGTGGACATATCCGCTCATCTACACCCCATGGCCACATGCTAGAATAGTCCTGTGACCTTCCAAAACAATCTGTAGAAGGATACAAATCAAAGTAGAGCACAGGGAAGAAGTAATTCCTTCCTGAGGCCTGTGCATCGCCCCAGGAAGGTGCTGAGACCTTCGTGTATGCTGCGCATCCAATCGTAGGCACAATTCTACAAAGTTAATTCACTTTTTTCCTCTTCTTCCTTTGCTATTATTGTTTCTTTTTTTATTTTCAGATGAGTCGAGGACCCTTTTCAAATCTAACTGAACTTAATGGAACTGAGATTACAATGCGTGTGTGTGTGTGTGTGTGTGTGTGTGTGTGTGTGTGTGTAATTTTGAAGCCACTTTCTGCTTTATGAGACCAACTCCAATTGCAAGCTGAAAGCTTAGAAGCCATAAAGCCATACACTACCAAAT
>LR749707.1:727691-766062 GCA_902729485.2 Mus minutoides
TGTGTGTGTGTGTGTGTGTGTGTGTGTGTGTGTGTGTGGTTGTGAATGCTAGGAATTGACTTTAGTCCTTGGCAAGAACAGCAAGTGCTAGCTGCTGAGCCATCTCTCCAGTCCCCCTGTTGATGTCTAAGTCTCACATGCTCTTTTTATAGCTTTTCATGCAGTGCCATGTGCTCAGACACATACTATGCAGCAATGCTGAAATAGAAGATATCAACTGTGCATTCCAATCATTTCAACATATTACACACACACACACACACACACACACACACACACACACACCCAGGGCAGGGGCGGGGGAGGCACATGCACTGTCTACACAACAGAGTCCTCTGGCTAAACCAAACCCGTCTAGATACAGTCATCCCATCTTCATGTCGGTGCTCACAACTTCCACTATCTACCCTACTATATCACCCTTTGGTATAACCCCATCTACCAATTATCATTATGAGTGTAAAACACTAAGAAGCCATTACCAAAGCAAAACCAGGTATGGCCAGACATCTTTATAACACAGCAGATAAGTCCTTCAACTTTCTTCAGTGAAAGCAGAATGTGTACATCCGAGTCTACTTTCCTGAACTAGCACAGCCTGGATCCCACAAACCTTTCCCTCAATCCTCTAGCTCTAGCCTAGACACCACCCCACCCACCTACCTGGCTTCTGTCCCCTCTGTCCCCATTTAGTCAATCTCATTCGCACCCTCCTGTCTCTTAGGCCATCAACAATCCTCTTCTTCAGTGCGCTGTGGAATTCTGCCCTGTTAAATGAATAAAGTCCCATGAAGCCACAGCCCTAACCCAGGCATTCTTTCCACCCACCACCTAAACACAAGCATGGCTTTCCCTTAATTATACAATGAATCTCAAACTGCTTCCCCCATATCCACCTCAAAAAGGTTGCTTTTTCTTCTCTGGTCCCAATCCATGAACAATTACTCTTGCTTTCAACCACTCTTGCAGGGCATTTGTTCTGTCGCTGTGGCACAATAGGCCCTCATCTTCACAGCTCTTATTCACTCCTTGATGAGTCCCCTGGTCCTTGATACACTGAACTCCTGGTCCTAGTCCATCCGTACATCGAGCTTCTGTTGATTGATAGTTGAGGATCTAAGCCTCTCAGGGTCTCCGTCAACTCCACATCAGTGATGTTTGTGCTTCTACTCACAAAGTAAATGGACTTCAAAACTTGGTCCTTGGGACCAATGGCATCAAGAAGCATCTGGAAACATGTTAGAAATCCTGGTTTTCAAGTCCTTCCCTAGACCCATTCAGAGTCCCAATAGGAAGGAGGTACCAATTTATGATTTAACAGGCTCTGGGTGATCCTGAGGATTTGGGTGATATGAGGGTTGATAGTTCCAAGGATAAATACATCATGGTCCATGTCATCAGTTCTACTCTATTTCTACTCTATGATCCCTTTGCTTTGATTATTTGTTACGGATATTTTGATTCGTTCTTATCTGTTCCTCTGAGATTTATCATGCATGGCCTGACACTGTAAAACTTTCTCAGGCCTCTATTAGTTTCTTTCCCCATTGCTGTGATAAAATACCCTGACAAAAGCAAATTAAGATAGGAAAGTTCATTCTGTCTTACAGTCCTAGGCTATCATCAGTTATGGTGGGGAAGTGACAACAGCAGCAGGAGCCTGGGACACCTGGTCACATAGCATCAGTCAAAGAGTGGAGAGGGGTGGCTATCCTCTGCTGCTCAACTCCTTTTCTCTATTTTTGTAATCTATGATCCCATATAGGGGATGGTGCCACCCACAGTGGGCAGAACTTCCAACTTCACCTAATGGAATCAAAACATAAACCCTTGGCATGCCCAGAGGCCTATATCCAAGGCTATTCTAGATTCTGTCAAGTTGAGTGTTAATAGTAACCATTAGAAGGCCTCAACGTTATCACATATGGACCCAGATCAACCATTTCCACAATCCCTGTAAGCCAGAAACTGCTTTGTTAAATATTATGATAGAATCTAAGAATATGTGATACAATCTAAGCTATTTACTCTTCTGTGATCATATGCCATACCTTTGGCATAAGCATAGAGACTGTGATCTCACATCAGCTGCTCCATACCTATCCTCTATACTCTTCTACAAGAAAAGACATGTGTTAGATGATTCTACAGGATGTTGCTGGGCCTGTATCTTCCAGAATATTTTTTTATCAGAAAAAAAGGGTACTTTTCCCTAGCTCCAGTTCAATGAAATAGAGACTCTGATTTGCTCAGTCTATTTTGTGTCTGGCCCTAAAGTTGTGAAAAGAGGAAGAAGACAGATATAACTAACAGGTGGTCATAGCAGGTCTTCTTCAGTCCCCTGTCAATAGTGGTGGTGCTTTGACCAACAGCCTAAGGAGAAATGGTACTATGGACAGAAGTAGCCATCAGCAAATGGAAGGAGCCATCACTGGAAAGGAACAGAAGCTTCTCTCTAACATTGGAATGGGTGCATGTTTTGTATATGTACATGTGTGTACATGCATGTTTTAAAGTAAACATACACATGTATAAGCACATATGTGCATGTGGTCACATGCACATATGTATGTACAAACACATCCACAGCTACCAATTCTCTGCTAAAAGCTGCAAAAGTCTATCACAGCCTGGGTACTCTGGAAGCAAGTGCTGAGACAGTTTGGAATGCAAGATGTTCATGGGGGATTAGCCCATGTGAGAGGAAGAAAGAAGCCCCACTTAGCAACTGAAGAAAGAAAACTGCAGTGCAGGCTGCCTTCACCACCCACTGGAGAACTACAGCGTGTTACTGGCTTGTATCATTTTACATCAGATAGAAATGCTTGGACCAAAGAGCCCAGGCCTTGAGATGCCTGTTGTACTCCATCCCTGACTGTGGCTGCCCAGGTAAGATCTGGTGTTAGCAGACAAGTCCTAGAGTGAAGACAGACCCAGACACTTTTGACAGGTTATCTTTGGTCTGCATTCACCATCACTAGGAGGCAAGTTTCCTTTAAAGAAAGGTCCAAAAAGGGTATTCCATGTCTACCACAGCAAAGTAGATCAAGGTGCTACATTATATATCATAACTCAGGACATGATGCAGTGTGGCTTTTTCAGTATAGCAGTGCTGTCATGGGATGAGACAGCACAGCGCAGCACAGCACAGCACACACAGCACACACAGCACAGCACACACAGCACAGCACACACAGCACACACAGCACACACAGCACAGCACACACAGCACACACAGCACAGCACAGCACAGCACACACAGCACAGCACAGCACACACAGCACAGCACAGCACAGCACAGCACAGCACAGCACAGCACAGCACAGCACAGCACAGCACAGCACAGCACAGCACAGCACAGCACAGCACAGCACAGCACAGCACAGCACAGCACAGCACAGCACAGCACAGCACAGCACAGCACAGCGCAGGATATTGGGAGTCATTTTAGCTTCCAATAGAAACATGAAAAAGAATTCCCAACTTCGATATGAATAGGTTTAAGAGATTTGAAGTATGAGCCATCTACCCACCCCCATCAACCCCTAAGCAGCAGAAGTAGAATCTATTTTTCCTCCCTGGCCTCTGGCTAGTTTGGTCTATGGAATAGGAAGACAGCCCTGCACTATTTATAGGCATAACTTTTTACAAGCATTTGGTGAGAGAGAGAGAGAGAGAGAGAGAGAGAGAGAGAGAGAGAGAGAGAGAGAGAGATCTCCATTAGTAGAGTTCTTGCCTTACAAGCATGAAGACTTGAGTTCAATCCCCATGTGTGGTAGCACATACTTATAATCCAAAGAATTCGGAGGTAACTATGGGGTTCTGGGTAATAACAGATCTCAAGGCTTGGTGGGAAGTGTATGTGGCAGAATAAGTACCACCTGAATAGCAGTGGATCACAACCAACTGATAGCCTAAGGGGTGAGCATCAAGTCTGAGAATATGTCAAAGACGGTCAATGGCATTGCTGAGGACGACACCCAAGCTTGTCCTTCAGCCTCTACATTCATGTACACACAGATATATACACATGCACACAAATTAAGATAAACAGAGAAATTTTGCTTTGGGAACACTTTAAGGGAGGTCCAAAACACAAGAGCTCGGCTACCCTACTGGAGAGATCATTCAGAGAAGCCCCGAGAATACATGAAGATAAAGAAGAAGCCATCTGGGCCCAGTCTTACAGCCATCTTTCTCACACAGCACCACCTATGTGAACAAAGACTAGGTGCCACCTGAATAGCAGTGGATTACAACCAACTGAATACTGTTGGAGCCTCGTGTAACTGTGCCAATGGGTGGATGGCAGTGTTTAAAGCTCCCAGTTTTGCAGTGCTTGGTACATAGCAATGGGGAAATGAAACTGTGAGCAAAGATGGTATCGCAAGGACATAGCAAGTCCTTGAGCCATCAATAGAAGATAAAAAGGTCACAGTGCAAGGGCAACCCAAGGACTGGTCAAAGATGGCCAGAGACTAACAAGTCAAGAGTTGGTGGTCAGAGTGGAAAGGACATGTAGAAGATCTGAGGTGACTCATACTGAGGTGGACATAGCTGGCCTCCAGGCACCTATTGAGACAGAAAATGATATGTCAGCTGACAGTCTGGATAAAATAAGATTGTAGCCTCAAAACTGAGAAATGCTGTGGATAAATGGCAGAACCTTGGCATTAGGGAAAATGGGGCCACCAGTAAGGACCATCAGAGTCAGGTGGATAGGATGTATGGTGGCCAAGTCATCAGCGTTGTGATACAAGCTTCAACAGGGCTTTTTAAATGCCTGCCCCTTACAGGATGCTTCTACCATTGTGAAATGATAAGCCTTTTATTGTTAATGACGGTGGAAATAACCCAGTCCCAAAGATGATGGAGAAGGGTAGACTGGCCATTCATTTTAACTGCTCTTAAATTAATTTGATTTTTATTGTCTCTTTTTATTCTTGTCCACTCTTCAGTAGAGAAATTATGTTGCCTTGACTTACACTTGGTATGTGCTAGATGATAAATACTTAGTGAATGAGTGAATGACTCATGCATAAATGAGTGAATGCTTCCCTTGCAACCATTCCCCGTGATTCTGACTTTATCTCTCATCAAGACCTCAGCACCTCCTCTTCTCTATGTTTTACTCCCCAGGCTCCTGGCATGGGTTAACCCATGATCATATATATCCACACGGTGCCTCCGTGGCCTCCTGGGAGTTGGCATGCTGTCCATTACAATCAACCTGGGTCAGCTTTTGCTACTGTCCCTGGCTGCATATCCAGTGCTAATTCCTATCTGCTGAATGAATGAACTTGGCTATTAGACACTCATACAAAGCAGACTCTTCCCTACGCTGCTGTCTCTTCTGCACAAGAGACAACCAAATAGTTGTATCCACCATGCATTTGGTGCTCTATTCCAGAAAAGTGTGAAGTGTGACCTTCTCTCCCTCTCTCTCTCTCTCTCTCTCTCTCTCTCTCTCTCTCTCTCTCTCTCTCTCTCTCTCACACACACACACACACACACACACACTGAGGATAGATTAGGATGAGATGTTATCACATTTTCCTGTCTGCAGGAGCTGGAGAGAAAGCTTGGCAGGGTGTATTCTCTCTTCCAAGAATCCAAATATCAAAGAAGCCAGCTTCCGCCTGCTGGGCAGAAGACATTGTACCTCTTCTTCCTCTCCACCTCTTGATTTTGACAGTGCCTTGGAAGCAGGATGAACTATTGCCTCGGTCCTTCTAGTACTGGAAGAGGGGAGAGAAGAAGCACCGAAGCTAGAATTTACTTCTCAGCAGGACAGAAGACGTGCGTCCAGCTCTGGCTCTCCCCAGCTACTGCAGACAATTCACAATCAAATGCTCTCACTTAGAAGAAGGCCGTTCACTCTCTCATTCAGGCTCTTGTTTTAGATAATTGCCTTGAGAGCATCCCTAGACCGAAGCTCAATGCTCTGATAGCCTCCCCTGCCATGGAATCTTACTTTTATGAGAGTATTCTCTATGTTGGCAACTAATCTCGTTCCCCAACAATCTGTGTCTCTAATTACTTGGAGCAACATCCAAAGATTGTGATATTTAGATATAGCCCCTATGTGACTGGACTATTAATACACTTTAATGTAGCACCTTTGGAATGAAAATTAACTATCAGCTATGGAGCGCATAGACAAAGCCACAACAGTAATAATGCTTTATTTGACTTACCAGTCCATGCCTTCCCATCGCTATGCTGTGTGGCTATGTGTAAGAAGTAAGTCAGATATTTCCTTTCCCCAAACTATAATAGCTGATGAGATCTCCTAAGACTCCATGAAGACCAATAATGTCTTATAATCACACAGCAAAAGATGAGCACACGAAACTAAAGCCTGGGACTTTGGGCTCCTAAAAATATTCTTTTCTTGTCTCCAATACCCCAGAAAATTAGAGATGATGCTGTGGATCCCAGATCTTCCCTTTGAATTAGGACGGCTGATCGCTGTATAAATCAGCAGATATGGATAACCCACATCGGGAAAGGGAAAGGCCTATGGGGGCGGCTCTGATACATTCAAACAGGGGACCCCGTGCAACCAGAAACCCAATGCAGGCCTCCGGCCCTACCCTGTACTAAATAGAAGGGAACATAAGTGCTAGTAAGTCTCTGGGGCACCCTGATCTGGTCAAGCTGCTGCTCTGAAACCCGGACAACTATTCGTCGTTTTCCTTCTCCTTAAACTTCTTGTTTTGCAGTGAGAAGACTAAACATTATGATTGTTCCCTGAAATCACTCACACAGGTGCATTCATTTGCTCGCCATTTCCCCTCCTCATCTTTTAAATTCACAACCTTCCTCAGCATGATAGTCTCTGATGGCAATATTAAACATTACTGAAAAGTTGAATCTAAAACCAGTGTTCACGTACGGGCTGGGGAGATAGTTCAGTTCGTGAAGTGCTTGCCTTGCAAGCACAGGGACCTGAATTTGATCACCAGAACCTCTGTAAATAAAACCTGGCATAGTGACATGCACTTGTCATACCAACACTTGGGAGGCAACAACAGGCAGGATCTCTGGGGACTAATTGGCTAACTGATGTAGCCTGACAGTGACAGACCCTGTCTAAGGGAAGAAAAAGAGAGGCAGACAGGAGGGGAGGAGGAAGAGGAAGGGAGGGAGGGAGGGAGGGAGGGAGGGAGGGAGGGAGAAGTGAAAAGGTGGATGGTTCCTGAGGAATGACAACTGATGTTTTCTTACACACAAGTGCACCTGCACACGCACACACACACACACACACACACACACACACACACACACACGCATGCATGCATGCTTGCACATATGCACGCAACAATAGCAATTTATTGTCATATAGTATCTGGGACTAGAAAGCAGCTGTTGACCACTGACTGCTCTCACTACCCAGAGGCTGCTCCACAGTTCCTTGTCCTGGACCCCAGTGGAAGCTCCCACATGTGTGTGCATAACTCCTAGACAACTGGATTATGTCCTCCTCCTGACTCCTTCTACAAACAGCTAGAAACATTCTTTCAAAGAGTTCACAAAGATAAGTTAGTCCTATCAGGAGAGTCTCCTGTCTTAAGACCAACTGTGTCACACCTTTTATGTAACCAAATCACTGGAACGAAATCATTTAGGTTCCCAGGCCCCTGAATTCTGCAGGATGTGCATACAACAGGCATGGGAAGTTCTGAGGTCATCTTTGAATTCTGTCTACCACACTCTGCAACAGAACATGTCGTTTACATGGGACAAAGTATAGACAAAAATGGTCAATCTTCCTCCCAAGATGTGACTCTACCTTCCCTCTTGAAATACCTCTCCCCAGAATTTCAGAATTCCAGTAGAGATATTCTTCCTCAATATCTCTACTAGGATCTAATTAGAATGTCAAACTTAATGCTTCTAAGTGTTGATTATGTCACTTTTCCAACCCATTCATCTCTAAGCCTTCCCATCAACAAGGGTGGCTCCTCCAGTCTATTTATATTTCAGATGAAGTACCTTGGAGTCATCTGCTATTCTTCTTTCTCATATACACCCCAGAGCTTACTCATCTAAATACTGCTTTTCCTTCAAAATATGTGCAAAGGACTGTGTATATAAGTCACTAGTGGGATGCTTGTCTAAATATGTGCAAAGGACTGTGTATATAAGTCACTAGTGGGATGCTTGTCTAGCAGCAGCAAGCCCTGAGTTTGGCCCTTAGCCCCACAGGGCAAGAAATGTGTCCCATTTGACAGTTGTTTGCTTCTGCTGCTGGCAAGTCACTACTGGTCTTTGTCAACAGATTCAACTACCCTACTCTATTTCCACGTTGTGAAGGTTATTCCCAGAAATCAGTTTGACTATATCTGGAATGAACTACAACCCAGAAATGGAGGGCACACCTGTAATCCAGATCTTGAGGCTAGAAGACAAAGGCTTTTGATTCGTATCTTAATGTGGGATGACACACGCTTTTGATCTGGACCTTGAGGAATAGTGACCATGAAAACTTGGTACATGTCTTTAATCCTAGGTAACAGAGGCAAGATCTCTGGGTTCAAGGGCAGCCTGGGACAGAGCAAGTTCCAATCAAAGAACAGCTTAGGTCCAGGTATGATGGTACACACCTTTAATCTGGGCCACACCTTCTACTGGAGACCTACATAAGGACAATGGAAGAAGGGAAGTGGCAGCTGCTTCTTTGTCTTCGTCTTAATCTCTGTCTCTCCTCCTCCTCCTTTTCCTCTTCTTCTTCCTCCTCCTCCTCCTCCTTCACCTGCTTGTATTTACTTGCCAGCACATCTGTTGAAACCTACTTCTTCAGCATTAGAGCCTCATGGGTTTGAGCAACATTGCCCACTGTTGGTTAATTGAACTGCCAACTAAAAGTCATTCGAGTATTTTCCCTTAACACATAGAGGCATTCTATAAGCTCTATGACTCTAGAGAACCCTGACTAATTCACACCTGCGTCCCTACCTCCTCCCATTTCCAGTCTGTCCTCTGCACAGCAGATAGAACAGTGGTTCTCAACCTTCCCAATGCTGTGACCCTTTAAGACAGTTCCTCATGTAGTGGTAATACCCAACCACAAAATTATTCTTTTTACTACTCCATAACTATAATTTTGCTGCTGCTATGAAGTGCTACACAATATCTGTGTTTTCAGATGGTCTTTGGTGACCCCTGTGAAAGGGCCATTCAACTCCCAAAGTGGTCATGACCCACAGGTTAAAAAGCCCTGAGCTAGAGCAAACTTTTCAATGCACAAATATATAAAGGCACTCCTCTGCAAAAAGGTACCAATTGATTCCAATCACATTTCTTAGAGAAAAGTCATGTTTCCACTCCCTCATCTCCCCTCTGGCTGGCTGTCACCTCCTGCTATACTCCTGCCCCAACATGACTCTTCTCCCACCACTTGGTATGACACCCTTCTCAATGGCCTTGTACACGCCAAACGCACATCTTCTATCGGGTCTCTCCCATCTCCTTTCCTCCTCTGTCCTTATCTTAATATCACATGGACTGGATTTGCTCATGTTCTAGTGAGAATTGCAAGGTAATCTTAGCTTTCTCCTCTGCTTTATGGCATGGACATATTTGATTGGGAAAAGCTAACAGAGAACTTCATGGCATTTTCAAGCTTAAAGAGGCAGAAACAATCGCCAGAGTCTCTGGAAGTCCACACAAAAAGCCCAACTACAGTCACCTGTGCTCCTTGCTCAAGGGGAGCTTTCCACCAGCCAAAGGTTCTAGGATAGCATCAAATATAAGAGGCAGTTAAGAGTGACTAGGAACCAAAAGGCCACTTACTGTTTTCTGTCTAAAGGACACTAGCTGTGTTTCCAAAAAAGAAAATGTACTTGCAAAATCTCAATGAAAAACATTTTTTTCAATGTCCAAGTATGTTGTTCATTCCTCTGCTAATTCTTCCACGGGGATATAGAAAAGGGCTACTTTTCCTTTACAGCCTTGATTTGTTCTGTCTACATCCTGTAATTTCCTTCCACACTGGAGAGCCAAGTGCTGTGTGGGTCTAATTAAACACTGTAATTATCCATGAGCTATGGCCCAGAAGCACAGAGAAAAAAAAATCTAACACATGTCTGATTGTAATATCAGGTAAATACTCAAGATGTGTGACTGGCGAAATGCAAAATATTCTATTCATTTAATATTCCTGATGAATAGTGAATTAGTCTAATCACATTAGCTATTCTATTCATTTATTAGGTGAGAGTGATTAGAAATGAATAGCTACAGAAAAACCCTCTCAAGTTGCAAAAATTAGACTTCTATAGTTTTATTATGTTTATTTTCAACTGGGGGTAATTGTCTGCAGCTTTCACCAAGACAGGTCTGGGCCCCTCCCCTATCTTTGCCTCTTGAAAGACAGAGTGTCGGGAGCAGATGTAGAGAAGGCAAATGAGACAATGTTGATCTTGTTTGCACACGATCATATAGATTGTATACACACGTAAGACAATTACACACAAACACTGCCTCTCTTCTAAGAATATAACCTTACTATTTTTCTTCTCTATCCAGAGGTATAATTCATGTACAATAAAATACCCTAACCTTAAGTGTGTGGCTCAATGGAATCTGAACAAAACAGATGCTCACATAAATGCAAACATGTTGAGGATCTCACCACTACCTGTAACATTAACAACAGAGAAGCCAACACTTTCTTCAGTTCAGGATGCAGAGTCCTTCCTGGCAGGGTCCCTTTGCTACTTCATAGACAACAGACGGCCCTTTTCAGAAGTTACCACCATCATATCTTCTACCACTGTGCACTTATTTAGTGTGTTCTAACTTCATATACATGAAATCCTACAGTCTCAAATCAGTTCTAAAGAACAGTGTGTAGCTTTGTAGTAAACAAAACAAAACAAAAAAGTGCAAAGGCCACAAGGCCAGAGCCACACCAAGAAAAGCTCTGGAGACTAAGACAATAACAAGAGCAGCCCATGCCAGGCCTGGAGAGAAGGCTCAGTGGTCATCCATTGCTCTTGCCAGAGGACTGGAACTTAGGTCCCAGCAAACATATTGAGGAACTCACCACTCCATGCAACAGACAGAGAAGCCAACACTTTCTTCAGTTTCCTCAGGCCCCAACAAGTACATATGCCTACATATAGACACACACACACACACACACACACACATAATTAAAAATAAAATAGATCTATCTTTAATCGAATAAACGTGATTTGTGCCTATCATAAGGGATGCCAACATTACAAAAACGTTTTCGGAAAGCTCTGATGATCACCCATATTACCAAGCAAACCCAGCTGGATTTCCCCATTTGGATCGTAAAATTTCTTCTTCCATTTCTCCATCCTGCCCTTGGATTCTGGAGACTGACCTCTGTGAGATCAGCAATGATTCTCTCCCTGGATCTGTCCAAGGGAAGGCAGAGACTGGAAACAAAAATGCAAATGGTAAGCAAGGAAGGGGTATTTGTTCCCCAGGTGCATGCATGTGTGCATGTGGGGTTACCTGAATCATAGCTGCATCCCACACAATCCTTGCCTAAAATTTAATTACTCTTCCTCAGGCCTGGGAGGTCATAACTCCAAGTTTTTGCTTGCCTACTCTGCTAGATCAACATTTCTAGTTGTTCTATCATGGTTTGAATGGTATAGTCCCATGGGCTCATATACTTTGAATGTCTGGTCCCTAGGTGATAGAAATACTTGGGAAGGATGGAGAGGAATGGCTTTGTTGGAGGAGTTGTATTACTGGGAACAAGCTTTAAGGTTTCAGAAGCCCATGTCAGTCCCAGTCATCATCATCATCCTCCTCTCCCTTCTTCTCTCCCTCCTCCATCTTTCCATCTCTTGCTTATAGATCAGATATAAGCTCTCATTTACTTCTCTAGAGCCATGCCTGCCTGCCTGTTGTCATGCCTCCTGCTATGATGGTCATGGACTCAAACCCTCTGGAACTAGGAGCTCCAAACTAAATGCTTTCTTTTATAAACTGTCTGATCCTGTATTTTGTCATGGCAATAGAAAGTTAAATGAGAGAACTAACTTTAGTCCTCCCAACACTCCTTTTCCAAAAAGCTCCTTCATTAAATTTCCTCCAGCATCTTATTTGAATGTGCTGTCTGACTTTGTCCTTGCCTGCCCTCCACAGTAACATGAACAGGATCTATAGGAGAAGTGTGTATGAACACTTCATATTGCTTTGTGGGCCACCTTTTCCTAATCAGAGCACACTGAAATCCTACCTCTTTCTAAAGAGGGGATTCTAAACTCATCTGTACATCTAATTCATCCTGATCTTTTAAAAGAATGACAAGTGACCCAAAGCACGTAAAGTACATTGTCTTGAAGCCTATAAGTTATTTTCACCATTTGAACTTACTTTAGGTCTTCTGCCAACTCTCTCTTATTGCAATTTCAGACATTGTATATACAGGTGCTAGAGGAAAGTCATTTGTGTTCCCTCAGCAAGCCTCCCCTGGGCAAGGGAGAGATATGAGGGGCCTTGCCAAAACTTCACTTTATACAAGATGAAGCCCAAGAGAGGAGACTCACCACTGCTCAAAAGAAAGAGGCGGGGGGTGGGGAGCTGACACAAGACAGAAAGTCAGGGAACTTAGGTATTCATTAGTCTGGTGTCTGCCAGATGTGGTGTTAAATATTGGCTGGACATCCTTTCTCATATCAGCCACACAAGGCTAGGGTTTTGGCACAATTCATCCACAGAGGAGGAAATTGACAGATCCAAGATAGAAATCCATCCCCTGAGTTCAAACTCCCAAATTTCTGCCTGTCAGTCAGGGAGATGGGTGGAGCCCTAATGAGTGTGTGGAGCTCAAGTCCAGGGAACAGGAGCCAATAGTCAGAGAGCAGCTGGATTGATTTGAGTGTCCAAATAATACTTTGTGTTAGTTTGAATGAGAAGGTCCTCCATTGGCTCAGAACACTTGGTACCCTATGGGGGAAGGTTGTGGGACCTTGTTGATGGATGGGACCTTGGTGGAGGACCTGAATGTCAATGGGGATGAGCTTTTAATGTCACTGGGGATGAGCTTTGTCTCTTTATAGTCTTGCCTTGCTTCCGGTTTGCTCTCTGTTTCATTCTTTCATGTGAAGGTGTGAGTCTTAGGATCCAGCTCCTACAGCCACGACTCTTCCCAGCCATGATAGTCTCAGATTCTTCTGAAATCTAAGACAAAATAAACGGAAAGTTACTAGTACACTCCTCGATTCAAACAGTTCACATCATGGAGTATAAGAAACTCAGAACTGTCCATTGAGCCAGTTTTGTTTAAAGAACTGGCAGGGGAGTAGTGAACGAAGGTGTTCACCAGGAACACCTAAGAGGAAGGCAGGACTAGTCACATGGGAAGAAATGATCTCTGCTACTTCAGTACTGGAGGCTACCATGACTGGGGATCCTGAATTGTCAACTTCACTTCAGACATCCATTCACTCATTCATCAAACAATTATTGAGTCAAGAACTATACTTGGTCAAGAGACAAAGTCTCTGAACTGACACAGAAGTAACGTTTTGAAAGTAGATGTAGACAAGCAGTAAGTGAAGACAAAGTAAAGACCTTTGGCATGTCAGGTGTGGAGCTGTTGTGCTGAGAGTGTAGAAAAATGGGCAAGGAGGTTATATGGCCCTGTGGGGATCCTCATTTGTATGTGCAGTGTGTGGAATCAGAGGTCCAAAGAGAGCAACAGCCTTGTGGGTATCAGAAGTGTTCCTGTGGACCTCTGGGGTTGAGGGGACTGTATCTACAAAGCTCTGACATGGGTATATATGTCACTGTTTGCGGAATGGCAAGAAGCAGGTCCTGACTCAGTCTCATCTGAATACTTCAGCTCAGAACAAATGGGTGAATTATATGGAGCCTTTGGACAATCAAGATGCTTTCCTCTTCAGGTGAAATGGGGTGTTATGAGAAGGTTCTGAGCAGAGGAGAGACAGGGCATGGTTGGTGTTTTAAGAGATTCCTTCAGAATATTGAATGTAAACTATAGTTGAGCGGGGAATAAAGTTGGAAGTCTGTTTCTTTGTTTGTTTCTTAAGAGTCCATGTGAAGACTAAGAGATGACTTGGCAGGTAAGAGCTTGGATGCACAGGCATGAGGACCTGAGCCCAGATTCCTGGCACCCATGTTGAAAAAGAAAAAGCGAAAAGAAAGGAAAACAAGAAAAGAAAGAAAAGAAAAATCTTGGCATGGCCACACGTTCTTCTATCCAAAGCACTGGGAACATGGAAACAGAACCACTTGCATTTGCTGGCCGGGCAGCCAGCAGCCCAGAGAGCCTGAGTTCAGTGATTTTGTCTGAAAGTTATAAGCAAAGAGTCTTAGAGCAAAATATTTCATATTTCCCTTCTCTCTGGTGCCCACACATGGGCACATGGCAATACACCTGTATATTATACATACACACTACACACATAACACACTACACACTATAACACCTCTCTCTCTTTCTCTCTCTCTCTCTCTCTCGCTCGCTCGCTCTCTCTCTCTCTCTCACACACACACACACACACACACACACACACACACACACACGCACACACATACAAATTCTCCACATGAAAGGACAGTGAATCACACTAGACTCTCTGAGGCAGTAGAAGTGGTGAGAGCAGTTGGACTCTGGACATATCTTGAAGAAAAAGCCTTTGGCTTCAGCCCTTGGACTGGCTAAAGGGTAACATGGCCATGCTAAAGTTTAGGGCTGACTAAAATGCTCACCCATTAAAACAAGGATGCCTTCAGAAAAAAGTCTTTAGAAACAAGTCAGGACTCTTTATCCAATATATATATATATATATATAAAGAACTCAAGAAGATGGACTCCAGAAGATCAAATAACCCTATTAAAAATGGGGTACAGATCTAAACAAAGAATTCTCAACTAAGGAATACCGAAGGGCTGAGAAGCACCTGAAAAAATGTTCAACATCCTTAATCATCAGGGAAATGCAAATCAAAATAACCCTGAGATTCTACCTCACATCAGTCAGAATGGCGAAGATCAAAAATTCAGGTGACAGCAGATACTGGCAAGAATGTGGAGAAAGAGAGACACTCCTCCACTGTTGATGGAATTGCAAGATGGACAGCCACTCTGGAAATCAGTCTGGAAGTTCCTCAGAAAATTGGATATAGTACTACAGGAAGATCCAGCAATTCCTCTCCTGGGCATATACCCAGAAGATGTTCCAACTTGTAATAAGGACACATGTTCCACTATGTTCATAGCAGCCTTATTTATAAAAGCCAGAAGCTGGAAAGAACCCAGATATCCCTCAACAGAGGGATGGATACAGAAAATGTGGTACATTTACACAATGGAGTACTGCTCAGCAATTAAAAACAATGATTTCATGAAATTCTTAAGCAAATGGATGCATCTGGAGGATATCATCCTGAGTGAGGTAACCCAATCACAAAAGAACACACATGATATGCACTCACTGATAAGTGGATATTAGTCCAAAAACTTAGAATATCCAAGATACATTTTGCAAAGCACATGAAACTCAAGAAGAAGGAAGACCTAAGTGAGGATACTTCCCACCTTCTTAGAATGGGGAACAAAATACCCATTCTAACTTTGCAGACACAAAGTTTGGAGCTGAGATGGAAGAAAGGACCATCTAGAGACTGCCCCACCCAGGGATCCATCCCATAAACAACCACCAAACCCAGACACTATTGCATATGCCAGCAAGATTTTGCTGACAGGACCCTGACATTGTGAGCCTATGCCAATGCCTGGCAAATACAGAAGTGGATGCTCACAGTCATCTATTGGATGGAATACAGGGCCCTTAATGAAGGAGCTAGAAAAAGTACCCAAGGACCTAAAGAGGTGTGCAAGCCTATAAGAGGAACAACAATATGATCTAACCAGTATCCCACAGAGCTGTGTCTCTAGTTGCATATGTAGCAGAGGATGGCCTAGTCTGCCATCAATGGGAGGAGAGGACCTTGGTCTTGCAAAGATCATATGTCCCAGTACAGAGGACCACCAAGGCCAAGAAGCAGGAGTGGGTGGGTTGGGGAGTAGGGTGGGGGGAGGATATAGGGGATTTGGCGATAGCATTGGAAATGTAAATGAAGAAAATATCTAATAAAAATGCTTAAAAAAAAAAGAGAAACAAGTCAGGGCTTTCTTCTGAACAAGGTAACCTCGGGTTGTTTGTTAGACATCCGATTGTGATTCAAGACAGAGGATCCAGGTGGACAGATCTGTATTTAGCAGTTATTGTAAAGACTGCATTAAAAACATGGATTCAGACAAACCCTCCCTGGCCCAGTGATTGGAAATGGAGAGCTATTTAGAAGTGGGAAGGTAGGGAGGTGAGTAGGTGGGAGTGTGGGCATGTGGGGAGGTGGGAGGGTGGGGAGGTAGGAAAGAAGGCAAGGGGAAAGACTGAAAATGAAGTGAGCTGAGGTTTCAGAACCAAGATAGAGGGGAGCCCCAGGAATTAAGAGAGAAGAGGCCAGGGAGGAAGGCCAGCAAAACAAGTCATGTCTGAAAGTGCTAGAATGACATCTAACACTTTGTATGCTAATTTTAAAAATTAAAACATTAGTGGCTGGGGTGATAGCTCAGTCCGTGAAGTGCTTGCCTCGTAAGCACAAGCTCCTGAGTTAGATTCCCGGAGCCCACATTAAATAAAGCTGGGTGTGGTGATGTGCACTTACAATCCCAGGAAAGGAAAGTTGGAAACAGAAGGCTCCTACACATATATACACTTACACATACCTGAACACACTTAGACACACATGTGTGTGCACACACACATACATGCACACACACACACACACACACACACACACAAAGAGAAAGGAAGGAAGGAAGGAAGGAAGGGAGGGAGAGAGGGAGGGAGGGAGGGAGGGAGGGAGGGAGGGAGAAGGGAAGGAGGGAAGGAGGGAAGAAGGGAAGGAAGGAAGAATGTCAGAATGAGATCAACCCTGAGAGATGGAAACAGGGAAGTGACTGAGACTTATCCAACCTGAGCAGTCCCCTGCAAAATTTGCTAGAGCCACAGTGATTAGTGGGGACAACGACCCTCATGGAATGAGTCTTGGGCTCAGGAAAGAAGAAAGCATTTGGTTGAGGAAGAGAGCAAACACAAGCCAAATGTACAGACAATTACATCTGCGAGCTTTGCTGTCAAATGATGTTGGCAACTCCATCACACCTGCTGGCTGGCAAGGAGGATCAATAGAGCAGGGTTCATCCTTGCTATGAGAGACAGAGGGGTCTTCACAAACAGGGTAGGGGGTGACAGATCTGGTGCAGAAAATTTCATCATGTCTAATCAGGATGGCTAGTGGAGCTTTCAGCTTCACAGTTCATCAGAGAATTTTAACAGGAGAAGCACAAGCGTTTTGTTACTAATTGTCTGAAACTAACAGCAATTTATTCTTTATTTCTAAATGTTCCTGTAAATCGTCTTACAAATAAAGACACCAGAACTCAAAATTTTGTCAAGTTGTCAAAGCTTATGTGAAAACCAAGACCTAAATTAGATCTGGCTGATTCTAAAGGCCTCAGGTGTTCTATAATACTGGAGCTTGGGCTCCCTCAGCGAGTCCACCAGCTAATGAGAAAGTGAGATCAGACCAAATGTGCCTGGTCCTAGGTTCATCCCCACCATCAAAAGGCAGATAGGAAAGTAGGTGGATGGATGGATGGATGGATGGATGGATGGATGGATGGATGGATGATAGAGTCATATTTAGCTTTCAGCTGGGATGATAAAAAATTTTAACTGAGGAATTATATCCTTCATATTGGCCTCTGGGTATGTCCATGGAACATTTCTTAGTTGCTAATTAACATAGGTGGGCCAAGTCCACTGTAGATGGTGTCATCCCTAGGCTGATGGAACATCTAAGAAAGGTAACTGAGCAAGTCAGTAAATGGTTTTCCTCAGTGGTCTCTACTTCAGTTTCTGCCTCCAGGTTCTTGTGTTGAGCTCCTGCTCTGACATAGCCTGTAAGCTACATCAACCCTTCCCTTCCCATGCTGATTTTGGTCACATTGTTCATTCACAGCAACACAAAGCAAACCAAAATAGAGATAGAGGTTGAGAGAGTAAGGTAACAAGGTGGAATTGAGCCATACTGATGTGGGCCAATGTAAGCTTTGCAGGTAGACCAGTAGGTCAGAAACTGAGGCAGATTTCCTTTTCTTCTTATAGTAATCCTAGCTTTTCCTCTTGAGATGGTACCGCTGTTAGTGTTTATGAGACAAAGGGATCATTAGGCAGCACAGGCTAGCCTCAAGCTCATGATGTTTCAATATCAAACTCTGCCCCTAGTAACATACTTCCTCAAGCAAGGCCACATTCCCTAAATCTCCCCAACCTACACCACGAACTGGGGACCAAATATTTTAAAATCCATGACTATAGTGGACATTTATCATTCAAATGATCATCACACCCACCAACATGATCAATGATGATTTATTGCAAATCAAAATATTGCAAATGTAGCTGATAACCATATTTACACACTATGATCAAGAACAATACCAGGATTGGTGCTTAACTAACAGGGTACAAAAGGTTTAGCCACGATGGCTTATAAAGCTAAGCAGCACAGGGTTCGATTGATTTCTGCCTTAATTCCACAGAAGCCCAAATGAGGTACTTTATTTTAAAGATATTTGTCTTCTAGAATTATTATTTCTTAATTGGGTTTTCAGCACTACAGCAGCAAGAGGCCAGAGGAGAAGCTCTTCCCAGACTGCTGTAGTGCTGAGAGTGGTTTAAAAGATTTGTTGTCATTGATTTTTATTGTAGAGAAGCAGGAAGCTGGCAAAGTGAAAGGTGGTAATTTCTCAAGGCAAAATAACAAATAAGGAAACACAAATATCCCCTGCCTCTTGAGAGCAGAATGTTGCCACAGGGGTTAGGAAAACATCGAATCTAACCCTGCTTCTCCCCCTCAGTTCTGGCTCTTGGTTCCTCTTTCTAGGAAGCTGGTCTGATTTCAAGGGGCCCCCAACCCCAGTGACCCTTCTTTAATCCCTACATGGAGAGCTGAAGGTCCCTTGTCAATCAGACAGAAGGGGCTTGGGTAGTTGAAGCATCACTCCCTGTACCCGAGGGGTCTATGCAGGCTTCTGAGATCATTGCCTAATCGGGAGCATGCGCACCATTCTTCATTGTACAGTGGGGACTTGTGTGCTAGGTGTTAAGTCTCACTCCAAGGCATCACAGCAAAGAAGATTGAACCAGCTAGCTACTGTCTGGGATGCCCTTGTTTCATCCAAAACCCTGATAGAAAGGAGAGCGTGCAGAGATGAAACCGTTAACTCCCTGCTTTAAGGGTGGGGACATGTTCTTCTCCAAAAAGTGAAGAGTAAAGAGGGATTTTGACTTTCTAGGCCCCCAGTTGGGGTTTCAGCAGAGAGTAATGAGCAGTGTAGGTTTCTCGCCGAGGACTCATTTATCTGGGTGCCAGTGAGTAAGCCCAGCTTCCCAAGCTTGAAAATTTAGATTTATTGAGTGCCAGAAATTGCACTGGACCCCATTTAATAGGCCCGTGTACCATGAAGGTGAGGATGGAAAGATAAGAGTGAAGAAGGCAGAGTGGGTGGTGGAGGGACACAGTGTGCAGACATACAGAAAAACCTGATTAGCACATTAAATTCTGGCTGCAGCAGGCCAGGAACACATGGGTCTGGAGGGAGTACTGGTTTATGAAGAGCAGAGATCAGATAAATCTGTGGGAAGAGACAGAAGTAGAGAAGAGGAAGCAGGATCTCTGAACTTAAAGGGAGGGAGAGGGAGAGGCAGAGGGAGAGAGAGGAGAGAGGGAGAGAAACAGGGAGGGAGGGAGGAAGGGAGAGAGAGAGAGAGAGAGAGAGAGAAGGAGAGAGGGAGAGAGGGAGGGAGAGAGAGAGAGAGAGAGAGAGAGAGAGGGAGAGAGGGAGAGAGGGAGAGAGGGAGAGAGGGAGAGAGATAGATAGATCCTGGAGTGTCCATGAAGAGAAATAAACCTGCTGTTAAAAAGGTGGATCAATAAAAAAGCCATTTGCTGGTTAAAAGAAAAAAAAAAGAAAAGAAAAAGCACATATCTTGTTCAGCCTCTTGCTCTGATATAGAAGAAAGGCTCTGAGATTTGTGGAATGTGAATTTACATGGATAATCAGCCACTTCTGATGTGAAGAGAAAGGCCAGGCTGGGAAGCATGCTTGTCGTGGGGAGGAAGAGAAGGTAGGGCTGATGTCTAAGCCACAGACTCCATGGTGATTGCTCTGGTGAACACCCAGAGTTTGTATTGCCTTCCTGGGGTGTGACAAGGTTTTCATATTTTATCCTTTTTTTTTTCCTTGGGGCTGGTAGAAACAGTATAAAGACGAGTTTTCAGGCTTTGACATATTTAAGTGAACATCAGCCATAGAAGGCAACCCAGCTGATCTCTGCCTCTATTTTCGTATGTCACTCAAGAGTTACTGAGTTTTTCCTTTGTACAAGGAACCATATTAGATTTGTATATATGAGAGCTACTTCACTCATTCACCTACTTGTTCAAAAAAAAAATCTGAAGATGGAAAGATGAGTAAGGGCCAATCCCATCACTGCCCATAAATGTTCCTGTCCCTCTGGGGTACGAGGAGCCAGTAAATTCCCATGACGAGATGGGAAGGTGCAAAGCAGGGAGAGGTAACTTTGTTCTTTATGTGACAACTCACTCTTTTGGGAACTCACTCCCTTTGACGAGTCAGCATTAGTCACCTTCCATTAAGCTGTACCTTATGAAGTCCCCACCACCTTTCCCTTCTGCCCAAGGTAATTTAAGGAATGTGTTCAGGCCAACGAAATACCTATAGCATTTAAAGATACAAGTGCATGTGTCTACCTTGTAAACCATGCAAACACATATCATAGAATGATTATTCTATAATCTACTCTTCTACAAGAACACGATCAACATATCCCTTGCATTTTATCCAGCTTCCTGGTGATATGGCTATGTTTATATCTTTTGCACATGGACAAGATGGTAGCACCTGTGACGCAAGGCAATTAGATAAGATCTTAAAAAAAAAACAGACTGTGAACAAGGCAGATGTTTAATAAAATTTGAAACTCACAGCTTTCAAGTTACACAAATCATCCTGTGCTTGCAAGAGTGAGACAAACATGGTTATGGAATTGTTGAGAGAATAACACATGATGGGTTTAAAGACTGTAGAGGGGGATTGTGTGTGTGTGTGTATGTGTACTTGCATGTGCACACACGTGCACATCTGTGTATGTGAATAAATGTGTATGCATACATCTATATGCACATATATTCTGGCATAAGTATAGGTATGGCAGGCATGTTTATTGTGATGCCGGTGTATATTCAAAGAAGGGAAACAAATTTTGCAAACAAGCATCTTTTTAACATTCGAGGTCACCTGTTCTTTCTTCTTTTCTCTCTCCCTGATCACTTTCTTCTTCCACACAAACCCTGAGAGAGCTTGGCGTCTTCATCCATTTCATCTATATACATTCATTCCGTCTCCTCATGGATACTCACCTACTACCCCTAGCTTCCGCACACATCTTCCCCACACCATATTTTAACTTAAGCATATTTTAACATAGCCTACAGTTGAAGATAAAGACTACAAGATAAAGGCTACAGAGCTTCAGGAATGAGTCAGCAGCAGGCTGCTGAGCATGGAAGTGGGAGACTGAGACACGGGAGAAAGACATTTCTCCCTTTCTTGGTGTGTGTGTGGGATGCTGTTTCTTTCTCCATGGGGCAAAACCCTCTGGAGAGTTATCACTTTAAGTCAGTCTGTCTCTTTGCTGGCTTCTGTGGACTTTGCAATTGCTTCAAAGTATATTTCTGATGGCAAAAGCCCCCTCAGTTACTAGCTTCTAACCATCTCACCCCTTGCACGAGAGGTGCCTTAAAAGCGTGAGAGGAGGGCAGTGTCTTCTTCCCCAAATAGACTGTGATAGAGAGTATAGTGGGAACACTTACTAGGATATCCAGTGCTTGTTGAACCTGGCTGCTCTTTTGGGGGGATGGGCATCGGGTGATAGAGAGTAAGCTTGAACACAACCTTGGACTTACAAGAGGGAAACTTAATTATTTTGAATCAGCTCCCTCCTCTGTGAGATGAAGACTTATCCATCCATCCCTCTGTTTGGTTATGTGCTAAAGGAAACAAAACCGATCCATACTCCAGCAACTAAAACAACATTCCCTTCCTACCTCCTGGGATCATAAAGCAGAAACACAGATCTGATGCTACAAATGAGCTTTGAATTGTGTGTGTACAACTGGAGGTAAGAGAGGACTTTTGCACGAGCTTATTACCTGTGCCCTGTGGATACTGTGTGCTTTGCTGGACCTGCAAGGGTTATTTTTGCAGACGACTCCCGCACCCCCCCACCCCCACCCCCAGTTTCCGTCTGTATAGCTCCCAGCAGATGTATTAAGTATAGTCTTGGAGCCTTTCCAGGCTCTCTCTTTAAGACACAGAATGTTGAATATTTCCTGCACACAGCAGGCAGCTCTGGCCTGGCTCAGTGCCAGGAAATCTGCTGGGTGCCGTCCTGTCCCCACCCCTTCTCCAGTATCTGGGCCCTAGCCCCAACTTGTCCAGGTTCCCTGGGGCTTCCTTGGGAAACAGGGTAAAGCTAGAGCAGAGACTGCCACTGCAGCACCATGGCTTACAGCCACAATTACCTGCTCCCTGCTCTCCCCAGGGCGCTATGGAAGATGGGAAAGGAGGCTTACTGCTAGCTGTGACTTTGCTTGCTGAAGCCACCAAACCCCTTGAGAGGCAGAGCGGCATCTGAGCTGTCTTGAGGTGGGGCCCTGCCTTGGTTGAGAAATGTCCACAAGAAAATGAAAAGGCAGAGGTGAACTAAGTGTCACGTTTATATCAGGGGCTGTCCCCACCTGCAGAGAGTGGGAGATAGGACCTCATCTGTCTGCTTCTGCAATGTGAGCGAGCTGTTTCACTGTAAGGTCTCCAGGCTAATGCCTCCTTCCTCCAGCAGCTGCACAAACTGAATCCATATTCCCCTGCAAACAGTGCTAGCCAGGAAGGGATGGTAGTAGTCTCTGGGAGGACTCCCATTTGGATCCGAGTCCTCTCCGTCTTTTCAATCAGTTGGTGAATTCATTTGCATAGGTCTAACATGAGCGCCTCACTCTGGACACATTTACATTGAAGCAGCAACGAGGTCTCTGCCTTTCCATGTCCTCTTTTCTTGAGATCTCCGCTCCTTCTGTCTGCCCATCCACTCCTCAACCTCTCCCCATGTTCGTTTTATCCTCTAGCGGGTACCATGGTCACTTGTGACATCCCTCCATTGAATGCGCACCCTCGTTCCTAGCAGCATTGATTCAACTGGTAGAGCACAGTCTGCAGTGGAGGAGAGAGGAAACTAGACTTCTCAAGGTGCCAGGACTGGTCCAATCATCCAGAAAGCACACAGACAATCACTTTCTACCTACAGAGCTCCCTGGAGCCTGATCCCTCCCTAGTGAACAGGCCTTCTATAGCAATAAAGCCCTGTTATCAGAGTAGAACGCAGGACTGGCAGAGGCCCTGAAAGAACAGGAGAATAAAGGCCTCTCCAGTGAGCAAATGGTCAAGCAGAAGGACTTAAGAGACAGGACTGCCTTCCCCTGTGGAAAGAGTTGCAGTCCTAAGTCCAAGTTCAAGCTCTGCCCTTAACCCACTTGTGTGGAGCTGCAACATCTTCTGACCTCAGGTCCTTCACTTATAAACCAAGACAACTGAAACAAATAATCGCTAGTACCTCCCATCTCTCAGATCCTTTGATTCTGTGACTCCTTAAGTGACCTTGGCTTTGAGCCCCACCCTGATATAAAACTGTATCAAAACGGGCTGTGAATTGAGGGAAATATCATGGAGAATATTCAAAAGACCAGTCCCTGAATTCTCAGAGTCTGACGCAGTTCCCAGGTGCCCGCGCTCTGTGCAAGGACAGGATTGCTGGGCTCCTCTAAGGGTGCAGTGGCCATACAGTCTAGATGGATGGTGTGTCGCCATAATTACTAGAATTTGCTCAGACAGCTTCAGCTGCTGGAGCTAATGAGAGAGGGCTTTTATCAAATGCTGGAGGTCAGCAGATGGGCTTTATGGGAAGGGGAAAGGATGGAGGATGCTCCATCACAATCATGAAAAGGCTTTTTACAGTAAACCCTGCTTGCTATCCATCAGGAAAAGACCAATACGTTGTACTGGAAGATGGCTTATAGGAAGTCTTATAGATGTTGCCTGGGTTTTCCATTTTCAAAAATTGAAGGAAACATGGAAATAAACCAAAAAGCAACTCTATTTCTACAGATAAATTCTCTGTGAGGATTTCCAGTCCACTCGCACCAGTTTTGCTTGGGAGGACTAAGCTTGGGTAATTATGTTTTCCGTTGCAGAAACAAAAGGCTCCTGTTTTTCAGCACCGTTGAAAAGCAAACAAGAAGGTTAACAGTGTAACCGAATTGGTTCAGCTCCCCTCACCCTCTCTTTCTATCTCCGCTACTTCTGCCCCATGCCTACCCAGAAATGAGATATGGTCCATTCCTGGAAAGAGCCTTCGAACCTTCCTCCCACCTGTGTCTACGCACACTCCCTCTAGTCTTGAAGCTTCCCCCATTCTCATGGTCCTCAATCCCACCTGCCAAGCTCAGCTGACATCTCCTCCATGGTCCAATAATCGCCCCCACTACAAAGACCTAATACTTGCATTTCCTCATCCCCGGTGCTTCTTACCTTCATCCCCTCTGCCATCGCTGCTATGCTCTGTGGACCACACAGACAGATCTAGTCCTTGCATGTTCCCTTGGAGGAAAGGTGACAGACACCATCCTTGAAGATGTTAATATTCTCACTTAGAAACATTTTCCTACTCACTGATATATTTATGTCTTGAAAGCCTAGATCATGTCTACCCTCATCCATAAAGAGAAGGATCCAATTTCACTGATTAGTATTTCTCTCCCCTAACACAAGACTTGGTCTATGATAGCAAGCAATCAATATTTACCGAATCAAAATGAATATAATAAAAAGACACCATGGCACATAACACATTAGCAGAATGCTGAAGTTAAAAAAGTTAACCAAACCTAAACCTTGAAACAACTCCCCTCCATGTATGTGTGTGTGTGTGTGGTGTGTGTATGTGTGTGTGTGTGTATGTGTATATATGTATGTATGTGCATGTGTATGTATGTACATGTGTATGTGTGTATATGTGCATGTGTATGTGCATGTGTATATATGTATGTATGTGCATGTGTATGTATGTACATGTGTATGTGTGAATATGTACATGTGTATATGTGCATGTGTATGTGCATGTATAGAGGCCAGAGGTTTCTTCTTTTAATGTTTTCTATGTGGTTTGTTTCTTTGTTTGTTTTCTTAATTTTTGAGACAGAATATCTTCATTAAACCTGAAACTTGCCATGTCGGCCATACTGACTGGCCAGAAAGTCTCAGATATCTTTCTCTGTCCCCTTGCTCTGAAATGACAGACACATATAACAATACCCAGCTTTTATATGGCTGTTAGAAACCATATAATAAACTTAGGTCATCATGCTTGTGCAGAAAGTGTTTAGCTCACTGAATCTTCTCCAGCCCCAGATCCTTCACTTATAACTAAGAAGTTCAGACTGTTTATGCCAAGCAAGAAGGACCACTGTCATAACTATCCTGTAAGGTTTCTAGAGTTTGTGGGTAGAGTACCCCCTATGCAGAGAGCTGAAGACTTAGCAGTGTAGAGGTAGGATAAGTTTCCTAAACTCATTGGGGATTTATGCCTTAGAGAAGGAAACAGTAAAAAGAGAAAGCTGGGAAACAGGGCTTTACTTTGTAAAGGAATCAAGGTAAAGATAGAAAATATGATGAGGGAATCACAACTTCAGAGAGACGCACAGAGAATTTATGTTTGGAGAAGGCGAGCGCTGGGTTCATGATCTTTGAAGGAGTTAAATAGGCAATCCAGAAAAGAAGACATTCCAACAAGAGAGTGTCTTGGTGGAGGGAGAGAACAGCAACCAAGAAGATAGAGTAGGGTTGTCATGAACAGTGAGAAAAGAGGAGGTCAGTATACAGACAGTGCCCCAGACGTAGGCACGTCAGACTACAGTTACTCTAAGGGAGATTCCTTCGGGAAATGGGAAGGTCAACTGTGCTAGGATCTGTCCTATATGTGAAGAGCATCATACTGACTACCATGTTGGAAACAGTGTAGGAGGTGGATGATGTAATATGCAGGCCTGCAGGATGGAAGCCGCTTAAGAGACTCCTGGGCGATCCAGAATGCTTGTGTTAAGACGGCCGGCGGTAAGTAATAAAACAGATAAAAAGAAAATGGACCATGGGAAACCCATGTGCTTTGCTGAAGAATTGGATATAGAGTCTGGAAGAAGAGACTCCAAGGTGATCAGCTTTGGCAGCAGAGGTAAAAGAGGCGATTGGCTGAGATGGAAAAGGATTCTGGAGTGAGGTTGGGGAGAGGGAGATCTGGAGTTATGTTTTGGAAACATGTTTGGGATCGTTTTTTTAGTCCCATATATGCAGTTGTAGAAAAGGCAATCAGACCTAGGAGATGCTCAGGAAAGATGTTTAGACTAGATAATGGACATGAGAGTTGCCTGAAAGACAACTTGTAAAGGCAAGAAACCGGTTCTTAGGTGAGAAGAGATGGGGAGAACAGTGGGAGATGTAAGATGAGTTTGGGAGGATGGAACCTTGGAGTGATGGGAGAAGATGCGGCAGCCGGGCTAGTGACAGTCACCGAGAAGAAATGGCCTTGGGATGGAGGAGGGTGAACCTTGTATTCACAATGTCCTGAGAGCCAAAGGCAGAAAGCATTTTAAAGAAGACAGATGATCACCTGAGCTAAATGGAGACAGATGGAGACGGACATGCAAATTGACCATGCCTTTAACAACAAGTGGGTCACAGTAACCTTGGCCAGACCAATTTCCTGCCAACTGGAGGGGATAAGATTCGGACTACGGTGGATTCAAGGAAAAATGAGACCAGGGGAATTGGAACAACTAATATTAATGACCCTTTCAAGGCATCTCACTGCAAAGGAATGCAGCGCAAGCAGCAAGAGCTTGTCAAGGTGGTTTTGTGCTTTCGTTGAAGAAGAATCGTATATATGGAAAGCTGCCTACTAGGAACACAGCTTTACTTACAGGGTGAAAAGGAGCGCCAAAGACCAGCTGTCCATGCTGAACTGATGTGTCCCTGGTCTAGGACCTGTGGGAAAGTGGTATGTCACCTGTCTACTCACATCCCAGAAGATCTGACTTCCCTGGAAGGCCCCAGATCAGTGTCGCATCACCTGCCAGCATGACCAAACACCCCCAACACTTTCTCTGTCTTCTTGCCTGGGACTGCAGGCATGATGGACCAACACCATGACAACTCCCAGAAATTGGAAAACCTACAAGAAGGGCCCAGGAAACAACTTGATGAGGAAAGTGCTTGCTGTAGAAGACGTATGTTCAATACCAGCACCCACATACAAAGCAGGGCATGGTGATACATCCTTGTAGTCCTATTATTGGGAAGGTGGAGATGGGAGAATCGCTGGAAACTACTGGTCAACCTGCCTAGCCTAACTGGTAAGCCTCGAGTTTCAGTGAGAGACTCTTGACTCAAAAGACCAAGTGAACGAATCTCAAAGAAAAGCATCTGCAAGTGTCCTCTGACCTCCACATGCACATACATACCTATACACCAGTATATATCAAGATAGATGTATGTACACACATGCATATTCCTATAACATGTACACATACTCCTATGCACAAAAAAATCTATAGGAAGCCTGAGATATGAAAAAGTCAAGAACCCAAAGTTAAGGGAGAATTATGTATGATGTGAACAGGTCTTCAGCTAAGGGTGGAGATAAAGGAAAGAGACCTAGGAAGGCACAGAGAGATGCAAACGCTTGCTTCTCTCCCTCTGCCTCATAATCTTTAGGCTCTATGGCAATCTGGAAATGCTTGGATTGGCTCTTTAAAATCAGCACTGGCACCAGATGACACTGTCATAATATATTCTTCGTCAACACTTATTCCCCCCTTGAGGCCGAGCCTGCTTCCCAGCTATGACACACTTTGTCTACTTTGCCATCGGGTCTCTTTAACTGGGGCATGATGGTGAGCAGGAGGTGGCTCTCAGACTGGAGTGAAACTTTGCTGTTGTAGCTCAGCTTCACCCTGATGCTTTTTCTTGTGCGCCTCTGAGAGCTGGATGTGAAGGTAAATTGTCACAGTGTTACAACTGGAACTAAAATAGAGTCTGTTTCTCCCAGCGCTCACATTCTAAGGAAGTGGCTTTCAACCAGGCACCATCCACCCCTCCCCCAACAGGGACATTTAGCAAAAATGTCAAAAGGGAGTCTGCTTGTTTGTTCACTAACATTACAGAGGGAAGATGCTAGCAGTATCTACCGGGGTCAGGCATGGTGGGAGCCCTCTCATAAGACAGAAACAACTATCCATTAACAATGGATTCTCGCAGCTAATATGCCATCATGGAGGAGCTACGTGGCAAGAAACAGCCCAGCACCTGCAGAGAAGATTCAAGGGAGGCTATGAGAAGCTGCAATTTATTTTCCATTTTGGAAGATCCTTCAGTGTTTGTAGAGAAAGCATCTTAGACTCATTAGCTAGACCTGAGTAGCTAAGTTGTTCAAGGCCATTCTGAGAACTATGCCAAGAGAACCATGCTCCTGCATGGGTATTTGTGTGCATGTGCAGGGCCTCTTGAAGGTACCAAAGCTCTTGCCTTTTTTTTTCAACCAATTTTAAGGCCCTCCCTCTATTTGCATATTTAGGGATGGAGTTCAGTCCCTCCTAAGCTTCCAAGGGTATTGCATTCTACTGATAGGGAGGCAGGAGCCTCAGGCTAGACAACTAAAAAAAGTTGAGTGGACCCTGGCAGTCAGTGGCTGACACCCAGACAGATGTGCCTCCCTCCTTCACCGCTGACTTGAATAAGCAGAACCAGGGTCCCTCTAGTTTAGATTTGAAATTGACACTCACGTCTAACTTGAATCACCTACACTAATCTCAGGCCTTCTGCTCCTGATGGGAAATCCTTCCCGCTGGATATAGTCAACTCTCTGCAGAAATGAGAGATTCTAGCACCCTGACAGTACTTGACAGTTTACAAGGAGACTGCACAATATGCATTATTCTTTTCACCTGGGGAGAGGAGGAAGGTTATGTCTTAGATTTAGATAGAAAAACAGAGTTATCGCCTGTGCTGCTGTGATTCACATTTCATCTGCCTCAGACTGTGCATAAGTCACCTGAGAAAAGACAATGAAGAAGAGCCGTCTAGCATCAAAACATTGTCAGATCAAAGACAATACCCCCCCACACACACACACACACCCAGAAGCCTCTGGGAAAGTCATTCTAGTATTGTATGTCTTCGAGTGACCACGTTAAAACTGAGTTGCATGCTGTCACTTAAATATAGATGGCCAGGTTTTGTTTATGCATGCATAGCCTGCTGCTGATACACAGTGCCGCTCCATCCATATATACCAGCAAAGCCATTTAGAACCTAGAGCTCGAGTCTATATAAATGTAAATTACCAACCAAAGGGAGCATAAACTCTGCAGTCTTTCCTCCCCCAGTTCCCATAGCCCAGTGTAGACTCATGAGGCAGACTTCCATTTGGAAAACCTCCCCCATGCATTTTTAGCTTGGCTTCTGTGTTCCACTTTTCAACTGGCTGGGACTAGGGACTTGCATGTCTTTGCATGCTTGTCACTATCATGCAATGTCTCTGAGGACCTTTCTGTCCTGTCACCCAATACTACTGCCTCTGTTTGGTGTACATGCGTATGTGTTGCGCTCAAGCTAACACGTCAGCTTTGTCTGGGGCAAAGGGTGGGCTCTGGTTAGAAATGAGATGCTTTTGAAAGCTGCATTAACTCTTTAACATTAGTAATGTGCTTCATCAGGGATTAGCAGTAGTCATGCCCTATGTGGGACTCTGAAGCATGGAAAAAGCTAAAGTAAGTCGCTGCAAGCCTGTCTTTCCCAACAAGGTGGGCAGGGGTTGGGGTGGTGGCGGGGGCAGCTCACAGTGCAGGCAAAGAATAAGCTCAACAAAAATGTCTGCTAGCTGCTAGGAGCTGCGCACAGGAAGAAGCCAGTGAAGAACAGTCTAGCTAAATGGAATTGTTTTCTTCTTTCTCAAGCCCAGTGTATTAATTGGGTACAAATCGGTCCACTTAATGCCAATTGACATTAAGCAATTTACCATTTGATGGCAATTGAAAAGCCATGCTTGACGCTCCAAACCCTCCTGATTGTTCCAAACACATTTCCCATCAGAAAGTGGAAATGGATTGAATTTGATCTCCTCGGTCTGTTCGCCATTATGTGTGAACTGTGATGTTGGTAGCAAGCAGTTCAAATGGCTACCTGAGCAGTGAAGTGTTCAAAATGGAGGTGTTCCAGCTACTAGTGAGGATGCAAAGGAAGAGGAGGCTATATTATCCTTGTGATGATCACGGGCCTGGGAAAACATGACAGTCCATTGTCAGAGCCACTATCTCCTTGCTTTTATTTGAATTGTTTGGATGTTTTGTTTGTTTGTTTGTTTGTTTGTTTTAATACGTGTGTGTGTGTGTGTGTGTGTGTGTGTGTGTGTGTGTGTGTGTGTGTGTGTGTACACTGTAGCCTGTCTTCAGACACTCCAGAAGAAGGTGTCAGATCTCATTACGGATGGTTGTGAGCCACCATGTGGTTGCTGAGATTTGAACTGAGCCACCTCTCCAGCCCCATTTTGGTGATTTCTTAAATCAGAGGAAAGTTCCAGAGAGAAATCAAGTTTTGTTCTGCCACTTCAACAAGGAAACAAGGGTCTAGGGAAGTTAAATGACCTGCCCCAATGGTTAAGAGCAGTCACTTGTCCTCTCTTCTCTGGGAATGGAGAGGGCATGGGCCGATGGTGCCACCTTGTACCAAAAGACTCAAGTTCAACAGCTAAACCTGGGTCATTTAACTTCTCAGGGCTTCGATTCCTTTATCTTTGAAAGGGAACTCAGATCCTTAGATCCACGCTTCCCAGTTTCTACAAGGGCAGAACAAAGCCATCACAACCAAGACACTTTCAAAGCTACAAAGAAGCATGAAACAGAAGACGTTATTGTCTGACTGAAGCCCGCTTTACACAGATGATGAACTAGACAGGTCAAAGGATGAATGAAAGCCAGTCAAGACACAAGCTATAAGCAACTGACTGTTGGCATGCTGGCCCTCCCCACTTATACCTGAAATCAAAGAAAGGTTAGGGATTAGAAGGTTGGAAACATGGCATGGCTGCAGTCAACATTTTTGGCCTTTAGAGCATCTAATACCTAACCACTTTTGCTCTACTTGGGTGTTTTTCTTTTTAATTATATTTACAGAAAGTGATTTTAAAACTGTTCTAAGTTCTAAAGCTCTATTCTTCAGTAATATATTTAACCACTTAGCTGAGCAAAGATATAAACATAGCCTGATGAGATCTGGGGAGGGGGGCTGTCCCTAAACTGTACATTGAAATGCAAAGACCATTACTCTATACTCTGCTAGTGGAATTTTGTGGAAATGTTTACAGAGTACATGCCCTTGACAGTCATGTACACAGGCATCAATGGGACAAGGTCTACCCAGGTCTAGGCCACATTAGAAATAGAAGGTACCAAGGCTGCTTCCCGGTAGCTAGGTCACTTGAAGACAATCACTTCATCTCTTTGAGCTCCTGGAAGATAATCAGGGATATAAACTGACAATGAAAATCTTGATCCCAAGACTAGATGAGATCACTTTATCCAGTCTTACATCTCATCTCCTATTGTGATCAGAGAGGCTGTAGTAAATACACTTGGAGGGTCTCCTTTTCAATATTGAAGTCTTGCTCTTTCATAGCTGGGCTACCATCATATTGCCCTCAGCCCAAGAGTACACACACACACACACACTAACACACACACACACTAACACACACACACAGAAAGAGAGAGAGAGAGAGAGAGAGAGAGATTAGCCCATAGATTAATATGATATTGACAATAAGAGATTCTAACTAGACTTGGCCTCCAGCCCTATCCAAGAATTTTCTGCAGGCTTCCCAGCTCTCTTTAGTTTTTGCGTGATTACACAATAACCTAGCATCTCCTTCTGCCTACTGGAATCTTTTATATTCACGAAACACCTTGATACTGAAACGGCTCTGCAAAGAACCTTTATCTGCTAATCACCATCTGAGTCAGATGCCCAGGTTTTGTCCTGCTATAAGGGCTCTTCTCAACCTCACTGGAAAATAAAGAGCCATCCCTCTTTCTCCTCCTCCTCCTCCTCCTCCTCCTCCTCCTCCTCCTCTACCTCCACCTCTCTCTCTCTCTCTCTCTCTCTCTCTCTCTCTCTCTCTCTCTCTCTCTCTCTCTCACACACACACACACACACACACACACACACACACATTGCTTATGTCACTATCTGAAAGACACAACAATATTAATTTGCATGTTTATTATCTGGAGCAAAAGTGCATGCTACAAAAGATAAGAGCGTCTTTTGCCCACTGCAGCCTAGCACACAGCAACACTCAGCTATATTTGTTGAACAGAAAGAAAATGTATTATGAGCATCCAGTTTGGTAAACACAATGAACTGCACTAACGTTGGTATAAAGACGTTTAAGAATATAAATTGTGCTTCAGAGAAGAACCATCACAGGCATTTGAAACCCAGACTGCAAGACTCATCCAGTGAATCCTATCAACAAATTAATTGACGCTGACTCCCTGGACACTTCTGTTTGCATGCTGATGAGTGTCATGTGAATTTGACCATCCATTTATCAACCCTCAATACATCCAAAGGTATTTTTAAACAAGCAAAAAGCAAACTTTAAAATGAATGAACATACCATCATAGTGTATTTTTCTAGACACCTGTAACCACCAATGGGATACAGGAAGGGTTCCTAACAAAGAAAACAGCCATTGAGAAAATGAACATTTTATCAATTCAAAAACAACAAGTGTCATCTTAAGCAAGAGTGATGTAAGCTGATCTATGCAAAGCTCCAACTCAGAAAGGCTCCAAGTAAGAACATCTGGTACAATCTCTGCTTCTAATGGAACAGGGGACTTGGGTGGTGCCACTACGCCACTACACCTCTGTGGCCCTGAGCATTTCCTTCTGTGAACTGAGAGCACGCTTTCCACCATCTCTCTTAGCTTTGAAGGATAGTTCTCTATATTCATGATTGGTGTACAGTGAGATGTACTAACGTCCAAGAATACGAGAGAGGCTGGACCACTGATTTTATACAGGGTGAGGCTAAAATCCTTGACCTGCAGGGTACTTGTGAGAAGTAGACACACTCTTTTTTTTAGTTCTTCTTGGCTGAGTTCAAAGCCGCACTTGAGTTGATTTTTCATAACAGAGAGTACAGACAGGCTTGAGGTCAGTAGCTGCATCGCAGAAGAATCTACCTGAAGAGGGGTTTCATCCTGGAGCCTCCAAGACAACCTGCAGGCAGCTTCAATTGAAGAGGGTCTCAGCCAGCAATTGCTTACAGCTTCCATAACCTTGGGGTCTTTGTGAGTTTTGACGTTCTTAAACTTCCTGATCTTATAAATTTGATTACTTCCAGGGTCTGCTCTCCAAAAAGGAATGTTTCCATTTAAGGAAATAGCTATACAAGAGTGAAAGTCTTGAACAACCTTGGATAAATCCGTGGCTGGCAGCTAAACCATGCAGACACTAGGGCCCTGCAGCTAGCTGGATTAAAACAGGAACTCTGGACAGATATATCAGTCACCAAACATCTTAGGTCTAAGTTCCTCCACATCCTTACCAGAATTAGGTATTGTTCATCTTTTTTATTACAGTTATTTGATTGATATTTATCATTACTGTAATATGGTTTTAATTTTTCTTACTGGCTTAATGATACTGGGCATCTTCTGAGGCTCTCACAAGTCATCTCATTCTTAGTTTTGGTAAACTATCTTTCAAATAATTTACCTCTTTAAAAAATACACATATTCATAAAAATACATATATTATTTAAATTTTACAATAATTAAAAACAGTTTGGCATGTTTCTCAAAAAGTAAGCATAATACTTGTATCTTTTCCTGTAGGGGGAGTTTTTATTTTGTGCTGTTTTGATAGTTGCTGTTATTCAAGTTTCTTGTGAATTAGTAGTGTGATCAAATGATAAAATCAGACTTTGTTCATTGGATATTCGACATCAAATTTCATCTTTTGCATATGCAGTAATGATTCTTTTTGTACACAATTTAAAAGATCGGTAACCCAATTTGTGACGTCCTGTGGAATAAGAAACATTTGAAGCTATCACACACATCCTAAAGCTGTCAGTAGATCAGCTAGACTCTCCACCTTCACTCTGTGAAACTTAAACTGATGATAGCTGGTGGGAACCTGCTTGTGAGTGTGTGCTAGTCACCCTTATCAAAATGCTTACTAAAGTCAAATTAATATACAGACATTTTCTGTGAAAAGACTTACTTTTTAGAAGAATTGTTTACCAAACACAATTCTAACCTCTTCTATTGTGTGGGTTTCATGCAGTAAAAACAGCTGGATAGCACTGGGTGATATCATTTTTTGCTGTTAAGGCCGCCTGTCATGCATATGCCAGGCTGGGCTGTTTCCCGCTTTCCCACGATGGCTTCTGTGTACTGAGGCTTTTTAATGCATAAATAAATGGCTGTCCAGCTTATTAAAATGCCTGGCCATGGCTTCTGAAGTCTAGGCCTTGTGTGTAAATAATGGCACTTACTGTGAGCATATCTAGCTGTTGATAAATACAATTTTCCCACCTCTTTCCTCAACCCTAATGGCAGGCCTGACTGTATTCAAGTTTGAACTCAAAACACAGAAAAGGGCAAAGTGGTGAAGAGTTTATATAACATTGCCAATGCCAGAAGCATAGTGCATACTCACACACATTCTGTACCATTATTTCTGTCACTTAATTAAAATATTTATTTGGTGTTAAAACCACATGGAGATATAACCTGTGGGAGTATTGCTTCAATTTGAAGCTAGTCTGATCTACCGAGTGAGTTTCAAGTCAGCCAGGGCTGCACGATAAAACCCTGTCTCAAAAGATGTAAGCATTAGAATTATACAAACTATTAATTCTACTCTATATATTAGTTCAAAGTACATCATAAAAATGTGTCCTTTTAAAGATATTTGAAAAAAAATGATCACTGTGAAATTCTTCATAATAATGAAATCCGGAAACAACACAAATGTTCAACTATTAAGTGGATACACAGTACATGGAACGAACAGCTGGAACAGCTGTAGGGCAGCATAGAGGTCAATGGTCAGAGGACTAAACCACTGGCATGCTGTGAAGGAGACAGAGTGAAGGATGACATAGTGTGCGCCAGTCATATGACATCTCAATAAAACACAAAATAAACACTAAAAAAGAGAAACAAACAACAATAACCAAAATGGTGTTTAATGGGCCTAAAAGATGGTAGACATTGGCTGAACTATGGTAGGTTAGATTGAGGAAAATATTCTAATCTGGAATTCTGACAATGGCTGTTCCATCATATAAATTTACTGAGAAGTAACACCCTGTGCCAATAATTCTGAGTAAATTTTGGTATGCAAATCATTTATCAGTGAAGCTATTTTTAAAGGTATCATTTTAAAAGCGAAAAGTTACATGACACGTGGGAGGAAGATATTTGGAATTTCTATAGCTATAGAAAGATTAGAATCTAGAATGGGTTTAGTTACAAGTGCACGTGCATACAGTACGCACACAACTCAACTAGAAACAGAAAATGCACATTGCAAAGGATGAATTGGCAAAGACAATGAGTGAGTACTTCACAAACAAACCCTGAACTATCAATAGTAAACTTTTAAAAGACAATCAACTCATTAGGGGGCGCATCAAAACCATTGATGAAGCATCTATTCTACAACATCCAGGAGAAACCTGGAAACTTGATCACATCGAATGTTGGCAAGAGCACGGAGCAATGGCACTCTTCACATCTCAGGGGAGGAACATAAGTCCGTGAAGCCATTCTAGAAAGCACGTAGACATATCCTGCGGCACAGAAGACGTGCACTGTTCAGGACCCAGCTATCCCATCCCTATACACACAAACATACAGGTGTACACATACTATAGGCTCATCACACATACTCCCACAAGAAAGATCATACTGGAGCATCCATAACTGTAGATGGCTTTCGAGTCCAATACTTGGCAATTCATCTTATCTCAACCATTTTGTTCTGAGTGGCTGCTATTAAAGTGGGCATAACCCAACCTGTCCACCAGAGGCGCTGTGGCAATGAAAAGGGAAGTGTGTCCATGGAGGAATGAGCTAAGATGTCTAGCGTTTGCTATGCCTTGGGAGGGGGGGGGATTATTTCCAACTCGTGTTCTAAGTGGGAATTCACAGCCTGCCTAATGGAAGGAATCCCTTCATTATAAGACTAGGGAGTCAACAGGGAAAGCAACTGAGTCTCCATCCCCTTTAATCCTGTGGTTCCTGGAAGGCCATCCTCTCCTACTTCACTCCAAAGAATTGAAAGCCAGGAGCCAAGAGTGTTTCATGGAAAGAGTGAATGGAGAGCACTGGCCGCCTGCAGGCCATGGTCACACACTTGCTCCCCTCTGGATCCCCGTAGGAGTTACAGAGAGTCAGCCTCAACTTAATACAGCATCTGGATTGTATGCAAATGGGAGTATGGTAGCCTAAAAGGCTAAATGTGCTTTTATATGTCCAGCGTGACACACTAATTCCTGGTCCTTAAAAACTTAAAAGATCATCTTAGCCTGTTTAGCTACAAAAGAAGCCCCATGTATGTTCGTGGGATCAAAAATAAACATTTTTGATCTCTTGGTATTGAATTTCACAGAGATGTTCGTGGCAAAGGAGGTTACAATGTGGTTGAACTTAAGAGTTTAGTAGAATATGTTCCTATTACAGATGTGTTTATGGTTGGAAATCAGGTTGGTCTGATGAGGCCTAATTAAAAAGAATTGTCTAAATAGGCACTCCAGACCAAGGTCAAATTTGGAGAGCACATGAGGCCAGCTAAGTTTTGAACAGAGGGGAATGTTCTGGATTGAAGGAGAAGATTCCCAAGCCGTGATCATAGCTAGGACGCTAACTTGCTGTGTGGCTTGAAGAAACCGATTCATATCTGTTTCTGTCACTGTGGAGTCGGAGAAATGTCTCCTCCGGGCTTGAGATTCATAATGTATTTCCTCTTCCTCAAAGCCATGTTACAGACAGGGCTGTGGCTATAGTTCAGTTGGCCCAGTGCCTGTTAGTATGCATGAAGCCGTGAGTTCAAGCCTCAATACTTCAAAGACATGGCATGGTGGTACCCATCTGCAATGTCCACACCTAGGAGTCAGAGGCAGTAGGATCAAGAGTTCAAGATCATTCTTGACTGTGCGGTGAGTTCAAGAACTACCTGGATTATATGAGAGCCTATAAAAAAATCTACAAATATAGTATAGAAGTTATACTCTAGTGAGTGCATCACCGTATCCTTAGGACAGACAATGCCACACATACGTGCGGGAGAGACAACAGGAGAAAAAGGAACAAGAGTCAGAGAATGAAATGTATATATATATATATATATATATATATATATATATATATATATATATATATATATATATATATATATATACCAGGGAGGGATTGAGGCAGAAGCAGATGTGGGCCTTTCTGTTCTCCAGAGTGTGGGCCCCTCCCTGTTGAACTTCTCAGACTTTTCTGGTGTCGCCAAAGTGCTGCTGGGAATTTCTCTGCATAACCCTGCTCCTAAATCAACTCCCAGGAGACCTGGGGGGTGGGGAGGGTGCCAGTTTAAAGTAGGTCTGATATGATCCAGGACCTGATAGGGTTTCAGCTGCTGGCTTTCTGGCAAATTGCAGAGAAATTAAAGAGATTCTTGCAGAGGTGAAACGGCTCAAATCCTAAGGAGTGGACACTGCTGCTCAGAGAGAAATACAAAGACCAGATTCATCTGCTTCAAGAATTATAAATAGAACAGTCAGATTAGATTTGGCCGCGGAATGGGGGCACCGCGAGGGAGCCAAGTCCTCTCTGAAGAAAGAGGCAAGGTTCCAGAGGCTCCAAAAGTCCGAAGCAAACATAATAGACTTTCCAAAGGGGAGAAAGAAAGGTGGGGACGAAGAAAACTTTTAAGTGGCCTTTTTTCTTTTAACTCATAACTTCCTTCAAGCAAACAGGCAAAAATCATGGGTCCCTGAGAGAGAGGTTAAAAGGAAATTACCAC
>LR749707.1:798620-821906 GCA_902729485.2 Mus minutoides
CTGTCCAGCTCCATTCTCTATCCACCGTGAACTCACCAGGTGCCCTTCTTCTTTATCCTGGGCTTGAAGTTCTCCAGGATAGACCTGATAGACCATTTGCATTCATGGATATCAGCACCCAAAGCATGTGTGTGGTAAGGCAGACAGAATGATCTGACTTGTGTGGTATCTGTTCTTGTAGGAACCACACGAATTTAGACAAACTCCCTGGAGGAGCTAAGAAGGAAGGAGGTCCCACTGGGGCAATGAGAAGTGTGTGCTTTGGAGAACTTGGAGACTTTCGACCACAACAAGAGACACAGAAGGAGAAAAGCACAGAACACACTGGGCAAATAAAAAGTATTAACCACAGCAGGCTGTTGGGATCAAGCCATGCCCTGACCTAGCTTGCTCCATGTTATATGAAACAATCATTTTCCAGGCTGATCCCTGACCTGAGAGACTCCATGTGGTGGGTAGCTTCTGACTTCATTTGAGGGGCATGAATAACTGCAGCCTGGAAATAGAGAAGGATCCACCCTGCAACCTCACCGAGGAGAAACCGGAACCATGGGAGAAACAAGACAGCTCCTGAAGACTGAACCCCGGTGTCAAGACAGTGCAGCCTGGGATTTAACATTGTCGGAGTCTGTTTTCTGTTACTATAGCAGAGTTAGCTGAGGCTGGGTGACTTATGAAGAATAGAGACTTGCTTTGATATATAGTTCTAGGAACAGGGAAGTCTTAAGAGCAGGCTAACAGTATCTAATGAGGGCATCCCAGCACTGCAGAAGTAAAAGAGAAAGCTGTTGGCTTCAGAAGAAACAACGCTTCACTTAGAGCATGTTATTCTCCAGTTATTAAGACCACCATCAGTTCTTTAGGCTATGAATAATACTTACCAGTAAGAAGCTGAACCAGGGACATCAACCAGCAGAAGGAAGATTCCTCATTCCTACAAAGTTAACCACGTGTATGTGGACCTTCTGTTAAAGGAACAACAGTTGTATCCCATACAAATAAGTCAAACCCAAGAATAGTGGTTTGAATGAGAATGACCCTTTCCCCCACATAGGGTCATATATTTAAATGCTCCATCCCTAGTTGGTGGGACTGTTTTGGTAAGAATTAGGAAGTGTGGCCTTGTTGGAGGAGGTGTGCCACTGTGGGTGGGTTTTGAGGTTTCCAAAATCTAAGACCAGCTCTACTCTCCATCTCTGTCTATGTCTCTCATTCTCATTCTCTGTCTCTAGCTCTCTCACTCTCTCGCTCTCTCTGTATCTCCGTATCTGCCTTCTTGTGGACCAGATATAAGTTCCCAGCTCCCAGGTACTGCTCTAGCACCATGTTCACAGCAATACAAATGTGGTTAAGACACAAAGTGAGCTGTTCTAAGGCTTTCTCTTCATCGCCAATTCCCATCAGTACCATTGGTGCTGGCTGGCTAGTTTTATGTCAACTTGACATATTTTGGAAGAGGATATGTCAGTTCATAAAATATCCCCAACCAGTTTGAACTGTGGGAAAGCCTGTGGTGCATTATTTTTTTTTTTTGATTGGTGATTGATATAGACGGGCTCAGCTCCCTGTGGGTGGTGCCACGCCCTAGGCTGGTGGTTCTGGGTGGTATAAGAAAGCAAAGTGAACAAGCTATAAGGTGCAAGTCAGTAAGCAGCACTCTCCTACGGCCTCTGCTTCTGTTGCTGCCTTGGGTTGGTGCTTAAACTTCTCTAGATGATAGACTCCATGCTATATGTAGAAATAAACCCTATCCTTCTCAAGTTGCTTTTGGCCAGGGTATTTTATCACAGTCATAGAAACCTTACCTAAGACGCCATTGCGGATCCCCAATGACAAAGAAGAGACAAGGAGTTGGAAAGGTTCAGACTGTAGACTTAAGAAAGGGATGTAGCTCTCTGTAAACCAATGATTCTTGTGGAGTTTTTAAATGCTCCAGTTCTCTAATGTATGGGACTTTGAAGCCCCAGTCCCAAAGGAGAAAGTTGGGGTGGGGGTGGCTGATTCAACATTTGGCAGTCCACTGGAGTATGTAACACTTGGCATTTCTTCCCTTCATTATTTAAAGGGCAATTCATTACGTGCAATGGAAACAAATAAAAACTCTATTTCTGACATTTCTAAATCTGAACCCTGAACTCTCCATAAACCTCCCAGTTTCAAAATAATTATTTAAGCAAAGCCCTGGTGTATTCCTTCTGAAGCACTGAGGAGTACTCCTAATGGCTGGTGATGCAATCGCCTCCAGTGTGGAGGCTTGGGTATTGGACTTTTCCTGAAGCATATTAAATGGTCCCCTATGCTGCAGCCATTAAAGGCAATCCTGTCCTCACAGGCCTCAATCAAATTTGCACAGCAATTAGTCCTACCCAGAGTTTGATACATTTCTTAATTATAAAACAACTTTGTACTCCATTGGCCCTTTCAGATGGGTTATGAGAATGTTAATTACCTCCTCTTGAGACATCAAAGAGTTTTGGTAGTGGTGTGTGTCTGTGTGAGTGTGTGTGTGTTTAGCTCTACTTAAGGGGTGAATCAGACAAGACACAGAGGAACTTACATTTACTGAATACCTGCTATGACTTTGGGTCTATGTTGGGCAATTTCCACATGGGCGAATAAACCTGTGGAAACTATATGGATATTTAGAAGTTAGATTGCCTGAAAGTACCCTCATAGCAATTGATCAGTCTGGTAGGGATTGAGTTTTTATTCTCTAGTTACCCTGAGTTGATGGCGGCTTTTGCTCGTTTTTATTTTTGTGTGTATGTGTGTTTGTGTGGTGCACATGTGTGGGGGGGGGGGCTCAGAAGTGAACGCACTGCCTTCCTTTATCTCTCTCCACTGTGTTTTTTTTTTTTTTTTTGAGACAGGGTTTCTCGCTGGACCTGGAGTCCACTGATCCTGCAAGACTTGCCAACAAGCAAGCAAGGGGCTCCTCCCCGCCCCGCCCCGCCACTGACCGACCGACCGCTGGGATCTCAGGCATGCCACCTGGCCCAGGCTTTTTAGATGTAGTAGGATTCGAATTCAAACCTTGTTTGTGAGGCAAGTGCTTTTTCAGCTGAGCAGTCTCATCAGTCCCACCTGTCTTTTTTCAAAATTCTCATTCACTATGAGAAGTTTTCTGAGCAACGTCTGTATTTCAGGCAATGCTAGGTGCGATATATATATATATATATATATATATATATATATATATATATATATATATATATATATATATATATATATATATATATATAGTTTGAGTCCCATCTGCCAGGAGCTAGTTCCTCTAAGGGAGCCTCTAAGCAAGGAGAGACTACCTCAGTCTGAGTGGGTGTTGTTTCAGGCTGGTCCTAGGCTGAACCAGGCTCTCCAGATAGTCTAAGCTTTCTGCAGCTGCTAGCACTGGCCTCAAGAGCATGCCAAGTGCTTGCTCCCCCCCCCCTCCCCGCCCCGCGCTGGCCTTGACTCCAGCCTGGCCCCACACCCTTTGCACCAATCCCTCCTCCCCCACCTACGTGGTGGGTTTTTGGTTTTCTTCATTGCAATCTTCCTAAATTGCACATTTCATAAGACCATCAGGAAAAAGTCAGGAAATGAGGTTTCCAGGAAGAGGGAGGCGGAGAATACGGGGCCGGGTGGGAAGCGGGAGAACAGGAGAGCAAGCAGTCTTTCATTATCACGACCTGTTCCACGCACACCCTCTCCCGGTGCCATCCTCGCGCTGGATGCTAGCCATCCTCTGGGCTAATGAGCTAGGCGCGGGAGATAACTAATCCTAATGCAATTACCGCTCGGTGCAGCACTGATAGGTCCACTGTGCTCCCCGCGTGCCCGGCAGCCTGAGCCAGGCTGGAGCAGCTGGGCCTCAGCCTCCTGTCGGAGACGTTTTGACAGCTGTATACAGTCCCGGGCCCCCTCCCACGGCCCGCGTCCCGGGAGAGTGATCTTTTCACAGCGAGTCCCCATGAAGCCTGTCGGAGGTGAAATGAAATCTTAGCAGCTTGGGGGAGGGGGGGAAGCTGGGTGGTGCGAGCTCAGATGCTATTTCCAGGGCGGTGATGGGAGCAGCAGAGGCTCGAGCCCCCGCTCCCCCTCCATCCCTGCGGTGCCCCGAGGCCTGGCGGGGTGTGCGGCTGCGGTGACAAATGGCAGTGCAAGCAAGGCCTGGCCCTCTCCTGGTGCAGCCGGCGCGATCGGGGGAGGGGGAGGAAGGACGGGGTGGGGGGGATGGTTTGCAGCACACTTGTTCCTTTGTTTAGCAGGACCACGTGCTCTGTTTGCACAGCAGCATGTGGTACCCCAGGAGGAAATCAAACCAGCGTTGAAAGTTCAAGGAACAGCCAAGCTCTGCTGGGAAGTGGCGGGGCCAGGGCTGGGATGGAGCAATGAAGCGGGTGGCCTGCGGACTCCCTCCCTGAGAGTCAGAAGGAGGGGGCCTCCAGTCCAGAGCTGTTTGGGAGAAAGAGGACTGCTGGACTTTTTGGCAACGAATGCACACAAGAGGACTTTCTGGGACTAGCCACCCTCTCTGACAGGCGTAGTGGGATGCCAATCTTCTGTTTGAAAGGTTTTTGAGTTGATAAGGGTGTCTCCCAACCCAGATTTCATCTGACACTTGCAAAAAAACTGCCATGTTCACGTGCCTTTCCGTCTAGAGCTAGAATGGGAGAGAGGAAGAAGGGAAACCATTGACACAGTGTCTGCCCTGCCTCAAGGCTAGATGGGACAACTCCCACCATGCTCAGTGACACTCAGGAAAAAGTCGCCATTTTTTTCCAGGAAAATCTCTCCTCCCCGCCCCCCTCTCTCCTCCCTCCCCATTGGTTTAACAAATGCAAAAATAAGCGATGCAAAATGCCTGCCATAAAAAAGGAGTTTTCTCCCTAAATCCAATTTCCCAATTATATCCATAGCTCAGCATTTCAGCCATCGCTGCACTTTCTTTCCTAGCTAGACATATTCATGAGATTTATCAATACACAAATCTTCATATTTCATAGAACGTTATCAGACATCCATTCACTTTAGTCATATCAGACATCCATTCACTTTAGTCATGTCTCTCCCAAATGGAACTCCCAAGTAAACCTGGATCCCGGTTCTTTTGCATAGCTGCTTGGTATGTCGGCATTTCTTGTATGAATGGTATTGAATCATCAGATGTTTGCAGTTTTTGCTTACTAAGACAATGCAAAACCTAAGGACTTGGATTTGTGTTGCAGTCTGGGACAGGATTATTTAAGAATGAATTTCTAAAATTAACAATTCAAAAAGTGTTAGGTTAAAGAGAAGGTACATTTTAAATTTCAATAGACTTGCCTAAATCCCTAAACAAAAAACCTGACACCAATTTGCAATACATTCAAGAACACTGTTTATGTTATGTGTATGATGTGTATGATGGTGTAGAAATCCCTGACTACTTCTGCACACAGACCGCCAGAGTGTTTACAGAGCAACCAGGAGAAGATCTGATGAGGTATCTGTCCATCTGTCTGTTTCAATTTTGTTTATCAGTTTGCTTTGAAACAGGTCTTGTGCAGCCCAGGCCGGCCTGGAGCTCATTACCTTTCCATGACTCTCAAGTATTCTTGGCCCAGGTATATGCCACCACACCCTAGAAAACCCAATGTCTTCAGTAACGAGGCTCAGCATTTAAGTGTGTTTAATGTTCACTTGTTTTTATTCTAAAATTTATTGTGCCCCCCCCCATTTTTCCATAGATTTGTTCTCTACTCTTACTGATTAGAAGAGATTTCTTCTATAACTTGTGAAGGGTTTTTATTATTATTATTATTTCTCAGTTCATCTTCTTTTAATTACGAAATGCCTAACATTGTCAAAGTTGCGAATCTTTGTGTTTATAACTTTGAGGTGTCAGGCCACACTTAGGAAAAACATTCTCAGATTCCTAAAAAATTAAAAGAACACGCTATATTTATTTTCTTTTTAACACTCTTGTGATTGTTTTCATTTTATTTTACAGTTCTTTATTATCAGGTAATAAGAGCTAGATGCCTTTTTAGAAGTGTGTGTGTGTGTGTGTGTGTGTGTGTGTGTGTGTGTGTGTGTGTGTATGTGTGTGATATATGTGTGTGTGTGTGTGTGTGTGTGTGTGTGTGTGTGTGTAGAGCTAGAAGAGACATGACTGAATATTTAATTACAACATTCAAAACACTGTGAGGAATTAGTGGAAGATAGCAGACTATCTGCTAAGGAGAGTGGTCATAAGAGGTGAGATTTCAAGGAAGCTCTGAAGGATGAAAGAGATCATTCCAGATTACAGAGCCACATAGGCAAAAAAATCCCTGAGGAGGAAGCCCATGTGGAGAGTTAGAGGAATTTACAGGAGGCCAGTGAGAGAGAAGAGAGGTGAGCCAGGGAGTGAGTCAGAAGATAAAGATGTTTGCAGATAAAACTTCAAAGGAACACATCAGCAGGCACCTTGGACGCCTGGCCAGTGAGCAACTGCTTCTAAGCGCAAGCGAAGCTGCTGGATCTGCCAAGTGGGAGAAAACTGCACTTGAGTCGTTTATTTATTCATATTTGATGCTGCAGGTTGAACCCAGGGTCTCAAGCATGCAGTCCACGTGCTATACTACCAACTACACACTTGGAGCCCACTTTCTTTATATTTTTTAATTCTTTGACAGTTTCGTGCGTGTATCTAATAAACTTCAGTCATTTTCACTCCCTTCCTCTTTCTCATTCTCCTACCTCTCCCACTAAAATACGTTTGAAGCGAGTCTCTAAAAGTTAATTCTTAATAAATTCACAGTCCATTCAAGTATCACAAACTGCAAGGTTTCCCACCATGTCTGTCACCTGGTCCTGTACACGATGGCCGGTCCTTCCAGAGGTGAGGGAGTTGTGCCGCAGCAGCTCAGTCTTCTCACAACCCTGACTAGAAGCTCACTTCTCTTGCTCACATAGCCGACCCATATAGCATTCATGCAACACCAGAAAGCCTTTCTAATATCGAACAAAACCCTGAGTTGTCCCCCAGCTTCAGTGTTTTCTGACCCTGCAGGTACTTCCTACATGAAGTGGCTTTTGATCTCTTCAGCAGCTTACCAGCCTTCCCAAATACATCCTCCTCTCCCTCCTCCTCCTCCTCCTCTCCCTCCTCCTCCTCCTCCTCTCCCTCCTCCTCCTACTCCTCTCCCTCCTCCTCCTCTTCTGCCACAATGTCACTGTTAGTATTTGGATTAAGAAATATTCCTCCAAAGGCTCATAATTGAAATATTGGTGCAGCAGCGCTCAGAGATAGGATGAGAGCTCTGATTTAACATATGCGTCTCTGAATGGACCATCAGGAGGACAAAAGTAGGATATACTTCACAATGTGCCTTTAAAGAGGACATCTTGTCTTCAGTCTCTCCCCTCCCCCCACAATATTCAACTTTGCTTCAGACCCATAACAATAAAGTCAGGTTGTCATAAGCAGAAGCCACTGGAACTGTGACCCACAGTAAGACTTCTCTTTATTTGTCTCTGGTGACTTGTCACACTAAGACAAGCGGCTGGAAACTTGCTGCACAGATCAGGTTCAGACAGCCAGAGCCAGCTTATCCCACCCGTGTTCTGGTCACTACTGTTTCTTTTCCCTAGCTGAACACAGCATCCATGTCTACAGCCTCTGGACGTTTGGAAATTAGAATTCATGACCATTTCTTGGACTCCACCAGTGCCCCGGGTGAGGAGAGCAGTGAGTGAGACGTGGGGATTTTCTGCCTTGTTGAAGGTTCCTTGTAGGCAACCTTCTTGGTGATTAAAGACAGTAGTGAAAACATCAAGAGCCTCTTCTTTATTCCTGCAGAGAAGTCTGTGGTTCCAACAGTGCCTCTTGGTTCCTGTCCATCCACACTGTCAGAGAAGAATCCCTTGGGCAATTGCACACCATTCTCTCTTTTTAAAAGCTTTTATTGCATTTTACTTACACACATAGTGTGTTTGAGAGGGGGGGAGGTATTGGGAAAGCGCCCACATGTGTATACTTGTGCACCTTGACCCACCTGAGGACAATTTGGAGGAGTTAGTTTTCTCCTCCCATTAAGTAGGTCACAGGGAGTGAATCCAGGTCAAGGTTGGCAGTAGGCACATTACCCCTGAGCTATCCCATAAACCCTCCACAGTCCTGTAACCTTTGGTACACCTGCCACCCATAGAAATCACCCATACCACTTGTCTAATGAAAAGTCCCATCCAGGAAGGATTCTGGCAATAGATCTTTGACAACATCAGTCATTTAAAAGCTATAAATCAGACATAACAGATCTCTCATTTTACAGTTTAAGCGGAAGAGTTGAGAAATAGAGGTGTTAGGTTATACAACCCTGTGAATATACTAAGCATCACTCTATAACTTATTGTTACACTTTGCCACCATGAAAAGAAAATTAACCATGAATCTATTCATCTAATGTATTGTTCACTGTGCATCTATTTGGCCACCATTTACTCTACTTTAGACTTGAAAGAATACCCAGACTGTATAAACATAATCATAGTGGATGAGGTCTGAAATGTTCCTCTTGGAACCAAGCTCTGTGCACACAGTATCCCAAGGGGGATTCCATGACACCAGAGAAACACTGGACTAAAAGCCATGACCTAGTTAATTCCCAACTTGTCACTAGAAAGCATGACACTCCATTCGTCCAAGACACCAAATTCCTCCCAGACACATCACTGACAGCAACCCTTCTCCTTACACTTCATAAGAAAAGCTTAGCCACGGCCAAGTCTGGATAAACATTCTCATATGAAAGGCTTGCTTAATACCCCCACCACATTATAGTCAACTAATGGGTATTTCCTCCACTGGCTGATGGGAATTCCACTAGAAGAAAAACTAAGGCTTTGGGTACTCTTAATCTTTAGAACCTAAGGCCGTGATAAAAATGGAAATAAAATACCTAGTAGGTTCTTTTTAACCCTCCATATACAGGGATGTCCAGTTCAGAGAGGGCTGAGCTGTACAGGGGGAATGCCACCTGCGATCATTTGAAGCATCAGAAACTGGGGTGTCGTTAACTTGTAATTCTCTCTCTGACAGATGGATCTTAAGAAAACTGCTGATTCCTCCCATCTAGATGGAAGCAGCCATGGACAGCCACACTATCAGAACACTGCTTCTCCATCAGGTTATGTCAATGATGCTCTTGAATGAGAAGACCTAAGTTTCTCACACCCTTCTTTTGGTTTGGATTTCTGATGACTTACTTCATTTGTGTAATATTTTGTTACATTATGGAGACATCAAAAGTAGCAGGAAAAAAGAAACTCCATTAATGCACCCCTCTAGCAGACACTTCCTGAGGACACAGTGCAAGCCACATTGATATTTTGGTGACAAACCACCTAATAATACTTTGGCTTAAATAACTATTGTGTGTGTTTGTGGTTCTGTGCATCAAGAATTTGAAAGTGTCCCAACTATATCTATTTGACATCTGATGTGCTGAAAGATTAGATCCTTAAAAGGCATCTTTGGTCCCCACTCCCCACCCACATGTGTTTCTTTCTCTGTCTTTCTTTCTTTGTCTGTCTCTCTGTGTGTATGTCTCTTTCTCTCTGTCTGTCTCTCTGTCTGTGTGTGTGTGTTTCTCTGTTTCTCTCTGTCTTTCTTTCTTTGTCTGTCTCTCTCTGTGTATGTCTCTCTCTGTCTCTGTCTCTCACTCTCTTACTCTCTCCTCATCCATTGCCCTCCCCCCTCCCCACAGCGTGTCTCATCACCCACACTCACCACTCTTCACTTGGCTTCCTTACAACCTGGTCTTCTCACCATGGTCCTATTTCTCACATGATGACTGACTTCCTCACAGTAAATGTTTCCAGAAACCCAAGTAGAAGCCTTAGAAGACCTTAGTTAGGCATCATCACTCCCGGGGCAACCCACAGATCAAAGTGTGATGTGGAGACCAATCCAGGCTCAAAGGGAGGGAAAGATTTCACCTTTCCATGCAGATTAAAGCAATTGAGAGACACGACAGTGACCATCTAGAAGAGAGTCACCACCCCCAGTGCTGGAGGTCCTGGACCTGCTACTGTTCTCACAGAGAGAACAAGTGATAATGGAAGTAGTGGAAGAGGTAGACCATGAGGCAGAAGTATGAGTAGTCCATAGAACAGGAGCCAATGAAGGGTGTCCTGAGTGTGGGTTATTCTATATTACCCTGGGTGAAGCTTGAGGTTATGGTGGGAAGGGGAAGAAGGAAGACTGTCCTGAAATGGACAGCTAAAATGGGACGAATGGCCCAGGAAAAGGAGGGTGGAGGAGGACCCACAGCCCAAACCTGAAATCCTTTCCGTCTGTTTGAACAGGAGTCTGAGCTAGGGTGAACCCTACACTGTTGAGTGGAAAAGAGGAGGCTTGAACAGAACGCCAACCTTACTGTGGAATATTAGGGTGTTCTGGGCTTTCTTAGGTTTGGTTTGTTTGTTTAGGTCTCCCACGTGTGGTGCTAAGCCTGAGTAAGGCAAACCCACATCCCCATGCCTATGTGGAAGTTGGGGGATAACCATGGATCTCAGCCATCCTTGTTCAAAGCAGTGTCTCTTACTGTTTGCTACAGTATACACAAGGCTTGCTGCCCTTGAGCTTCCGGGGATTCTCCTGTCTCTGCCTCCCATCTTCCATAAGAGTGTAGGGATTACAGAAGCCTGCGACACTCCAGTCCTCACACCCATCTGCCAAGTGCTTTTACCCACTCCTCAAACTTCTTACTCTTAATAGTTGTCAATAATTGCTTAGTTACAGAATTTCTAATTCAATGTGTATAAACAACATTTCAAAAGTTAGGAGATATATATAAATGCATAGACAAATGTATTCATATATATATATATATATATATATATATATATATATATATATGAATATATATATATGAATATATATATTGTATTTTAAATAAAAATGTATTTTGTATAAATAAATAATAAAATATATACAATTATGTATATATACATATATATAATTATCAAATTAGTCAGAAATGTTTGTTAAGGTAGGGTATCAAATCACCAGAGACTACAAAAGTATTTATTTCTTTACATATTTTCTATCAACAGACAACATTGTTTTTTTTTCTTTTATTGTTGCCAATTTGTTAAGTTGTATTGGAAGGCTATACTTTGCACACACACGTGCACTCACACACTGTTTAATCGGTTAGTAAAGCTAACCTGTGATTGGTTGGTACTTCTTTCTGGCATTGTCTGCTCTTAGATGCTGTCTGTAAACTCTTTGACCATTAGTATAGGCCATAGTATAGAAAGAAAGGAAGGCAAAGGGTTGTAACTGTATCAGAGACCCAGACTGAGTTCAATTCCAATTAAATAGGTGAAGAGGGTGAGCAGGGGCCTTATTTTATTCACGATAACTCGTTGGCTCCCTCCTTTAATGTATTTAATGATCCTGTGAGCTTAATGACTACTGCAATTAAAGTCACCCTGTTTAAGCTCAGTGAATTACATTATGCTTGTTAGTGGCTGCCTTTGATAAGGCATAATAGCAAGCTTCTCTCTTACATCATAAGTCATTTTCAATATTGCTTTTCTCTATCTGTCCTTTCCCCCTTGATTGATTACCTGGTACTCCGAAGATGTGCCATAGAAGGGAACTTAGGGCTGGTGTTGTTCTTCTAGGGTCTGATAGCCTCACAGCCCGGGGAGGTAAACTTTTGATGGGCCAGCCTAACAGTGGAGGTGGGGATGAGGGTGGTTCATCCAATTTAATCAATTAACTTGGGTAAGATGTATAAGAGGCAAATATTAGGACCCTCCCTCCTCTCTCCCTTTTGGACTGGATGGGCAATCAACAAATACCAGGCCTCCACAAGGAGAGTTAGAGGTATTTTCTCAGTCAGAAAAACCAAGGAGAAGCAGATGGAAAGGCCAGGCCCAGGGCATGCTTGGTTGCATTCATGTAACTTTACTAAGAAAATGTTTCAATGCAGAGGCTGCACTGAAGCTGCAAGCTGCCAGCTTCTTCCATTTTCCCTATACCAGTGCCCTGTCCTTTAGCTTCAAGCTGCTGCCTTATGTTACTGTGACCTTACGCTACTGTGACCTTACGTTACTGTGACCTGATACTTCTTTGCTATTTGCTCGGTTAGATGTACCTCACACAAGCCTGTTGTCTAAACCTATTGTTCCTTTGGGAATGATTACAAGTGCAAAGTTTACAAGATTACAAGACAAGCTCACACTTGTCTACCACTTTACAATGTGTATTATTTAAACCTAATGTCATATACAACAAGAGTCTCTAGACCTCTGAATGCAGTCGTGTAACAGCCTCAGGATCAATTGTTGCCGGATGGACCTTCAGCAAGAACGTCGAGTCAAAGAGTCCTGATTAAGCATTTCTGTCACAGCACGAAATCTGGCAAACTGTTTTATATTAGTGACATTAGATGATCACTTTAGAAGGTAACTTCTGCAACTTCATAAAATGTCCTAAAACAGATTATAACTATGAAATGAGTATCACAGGTTAAAATTTAATTGATCCAAGAATACCTTTAAAAAAAACAAAAACAGCAAATGAAGTCAACTGAGGGGATTCCGAACAGCGAGTCTTTGACATCAGGCGGTGGCTGCCCTGCACTAAAGTCACAGTCCTAATGAGAGTCAGGCAAGTCTTGAGGCTATTGAGTCTGAGCTAAGAAAGAGTGGAAATGTTAAACTAAAAAAGTCAGTCCCGTGGCACTCGTGCAGGAAGAGACAGGATTTTTTTTTCCTGGAGAGCTCAAGAAAAGCTCCAGAGAAACAAGAGCACAGACTTACTTCCCACTCCCAGTCCAGCCAAGCAGAGAGGTAGGAAGAAGCCATAGGCTAAGAAGGAAGAAGCCCTGGCAGTCCCTGGAGAATGGCGGGCAACAGAATGGCGGGGAAACAGAGCTCAGTTCTCAAGGACATTAGTTCACTCTAGTGTGTCAGGAGCTAACAGTCACTGCTGAGTCTTTACTCATTATGGCAGACATTTTTGGTGCCTGGCTTTCTTGTTGAAACAATGAAAACCACAGCACACTCCACAGACCCTCGTCAAAGGCTTGTACGTACTGTTTTAAACAACTGTAATCCCTCGTCATTGGATAGAGCCTTTCGATTTACAAAGCCCTTCTCTGTGGCTTATCTTGTTTGCTCTTCACAGCCACGTTAGGAGACAGAGGGGATTGCCACCATCTCAAGGAAACTTTTTTTTTAATCTAATAAATCACCCCTGGTTACCTCACTAGCAAGGGACAGTTGTGTTAAGACCTCCAAAGTCCAGAGCTGTCCTTGACCCCGGGATATATCCAAATCCCTGTTTCCTCTTTGCCCCTGTGACTCTAATGGTTCGTGCCTCCCACTCTCCTTAGATGGAGGAGTGAGGAGGAATCTGTTTAGATTGTGTCTGAGCTCATCAAAGCAATTGTCTCTTTTCAAAGGATTTTCACACTTCATTTGTCCTCACAACTTTTCAGGTAATTCAGACAAATTGAAAACTTTACTTTCGTCTAAACGCACTGAAGGCAGAGTGGGAGCAGAGTGGGTGAGCGCAGCTAATTGACTCAGCCTTCAGATTTGCTCTCTGTTAGGGATTTCGGCAGAAAAGAGCTTCCGAGACACACTGAGGACAGTATTGTTATCCTCGCCAGGTTGTCAGACTCCTGGCACATAAAAATCTCTCTTTATGAATTGCATTTTTTGCCGCAACACTATTACAACTAAAAGCCCTTTTCCACGAGGGGGTTGGGGGCGGGGGGGAAGAAAAGCCAGCTCATATGGTTTCAAGTAAGCCTTCCACTTCCAAAATCAAATATGGCTGCCAAATATTACCACAAGAGCTAAATGGATGACATCTGGAAGGGAGAATTGAAAGCCCACAGTTTCATTACCCCCACCTGTGTCTTTATAGGCAGCAACAAAGGGAGAGGTGAAGCAGACTCAGAGCCCTAAAACCAGCTTTGGAGAAAAAACAAGAAGGAAAGGTGGCTATGAACCTCATGAGTAGTTGTCCGGATTGCCCAGACTTTCGGAGAGCGGTTCAGATGGGAAGATTGGAAGGGTGCATGTTAAGTAGACAAGTGTAGCATGACTTTATAGCCATTTATCTCCCCTAAACCACAAAGCCTGTTCCTCACATCGTCAGGCCGACTGTGGGACCGAGCTGAGATTTAATGAGCAGATAAATCAGTGCTGTTGAATACCTCTAGTGTTTCAGAGCTGTACAAAACATAGCACAATGTAACATATGCAGATCATTTCATATTTCTTACTCTGGGATGCACCCCTCCCAACCTGAGGCATCTAGATACTGACAACACTGGCTTTGCCTGGCTGACAGAATTATTGAGAAGCTCCAATGAGGTAACACACATGGAGAGGATTTATAAGCAGTAAATGCTAAAGAAATGCCAAGTAGCATGGTTACTCAAGGAAGCTTTGGCGCTGGCCTTCTTCTATAAGGAGCTTAAAGCATAAACATATCAGATTTAAGTACCAGTATAAGAGTTAAATTATGGCAAAGATAACACTACTAGTGATTTGACAAGATAATGCGTAATTACTCTGCAAGTGGAGGGTAGGGACTTTGAGATTTATGACCTGAAAACAGGTAGCAACCTCAGTGAACTAGAGTGGTGTGCACAGAAAACATGCTGGATCTGACTTGGGAAGCCAGCTCAGCCCATTTTCTGTTGATATAACAGAACCACAAAGCTGGGGGAATGTAGGAAAAAAATGAGCTGGCTCGTGGTTCTGGAGGCTTGAAAGTCCAAGAGCTGGTGGCTAGGGATGGCCTTCTTGCTGTGCCATAACATGGTAAAGAGCACCATACGATGGGTCTCTCTTTGTTACTTATAGAACCAGCCATACCATAGGGTGTCTCGTGAGCTCAGATAATCTCCATAGCTTACTTCCAAAGACTATTGCCAGGTGACTTTGCTGATTGACTTCCCAGCGCAGGTGGGAGTCACATTCAGACAACAGTAGGGAGTTGGGTGGAAGGAATAGGAAGTAGCAGAGGCTATCCTTGAAGCTTACCCAAGTTCTGACCTGAGCCAGGAGATGTCACTAGGAGATAGGATTCAAAAACCTTATAGCCTACTGGCTGAGGGCATCTGAGATCAGCAATTCTTTATAGTCAGAACATGGTGGGATTGGTGGAGAATGGGGAGACCATCATATCCTAAAGATTTGGGTTGGAATCATTTGGGGCGCTAACCCAAGACCACCTAGACTCTTTACTCTTCAACACGATACTCTTCTCATTGACATTTGCCACGGATGTTCAGCTGTAGGCTGCCTTGTGGAAAGAGAACATGGTTGTCTAGTTGCATTCCACCCCTCAAGTGATGGTAGGGTACACCAGTTAGAGAATCAATCCCCAAGTGGGGAGCACATAAGAAAGCATGAGATGTGTCTCATCTCGAAACCGTTCCTTTAGCCACGGCTACGTCAAGAAAGTCTTTTTATGCATGAGGATCTATTCTTCTGGGTCCCAGGGAAGAGGTAAGGCTGAGGAGTATATCTGAATTGTTTAAAGCAAGGAAATAAGAGGGTTGTCAGTCCCCTGCTCCTTTGTTTTACAGACGCTGCTCCCCCAAATCTCTAGTCAAAGAAAACCATAGTATCCCATCCATTCACTCTGCTGGCTCACAGTGTGGATCGCTAGACAGCTCAGAACAAGGTACTTCAGGCTCAGTCTAAACACTAGCACACCTAGAGGTTTGAGGAATAGGTCCCTACTTCTCCCCTACCTGTCTGTCATCTACTGCTGAAGATGTTTGCAAAACAATTCTCAAATTCCTCAGCCGCTGGACCCCTTCCTCTTCCATTTTACATTTTTCTGTTTTTTTAAAGACATAAATGCTAGCTGCTGCCTCCTCTATGAAGTCATTCTGCTGTCCCAATCCTCCTGACATCCCCATCTCTGGATGCTTAGCACACTCATGGAGACTTTTATTCTGGTCCCCTGGATCATGGCTTTGAGTCTGGCTCAGAACTTGGGTATAGAATAACAAGCTTTAAGATGGATATTTAAGGAATTATTTCCAGGCCCATAGGATGAGAGTGGCTGTGGCTAGGGAAATAAAAACAGCTTAAAACTTTTCTCTGGTATTATCTACTTGGCTTATAAATATTTTTGTCTCCCAAACAGACAACTAGAGAAGCTTCAATAGCAAGGAAGGGGCCAGAAAGATGGCTCAGTGAGTAAAAAACCTACCACCAAGCCTGGGGTCCTGAGTTTAATCTCTGGTACTACAGATAGAAGAAAAGAATGCATTCCTAAAATTTGTCTATCTGCTGACCTTTACAGATGTGCTATGTATGGTACTATGGCACGCATGCACATGTGTGTGTGTGTGTGTGTGTGTACAAATAAATAAGTAAATAAATAAGTAATTAAGTAAATAAGTAAATCATTAAAAATGAGTAGTGGGAATAGTAGAAGTAACTGGAGAAGGAAAGAAATAAAAGGGTTAATGCTTGAGTTCTTAATAGCACAGGGCAGGATAAAAGCCTTTGTTTCTCCCACCAGTCATGGAAATGAAGTTTACCTAAAGAATCATTACACAGCACAGCAAGCTAGATGATGGTTTCGATCAATGAGATGAACCCTCTTCCAACTCTGTCTCTCTCTCTTTTCTGAAACCAAGTCTGTCATGGGTCTTGTTCCTTCTTCTCCCTCTAAATCATCTCCCACTTGTAGATCATTCTCCATCTAGGCTATGACAAGTGTCTCTGGTCTCCATGTTTCAGGCCTGTCCTCTTTTTTAATAACTCTTGTCTAGGCTGGCAGTGGCTTCATAAGATGCTCACCTGAGCATGCCATTCCTTGGTTTATTATGTCGTAAAATCACCCCACTTCCATTCCATTACCTCAAGGATTAAGTCTGGGCTCAGCATGGCTTTCTAGCTTGACCACAAACCTCCTGTCCAATTGATTTTCTCCTGGTGGCCCCTCACATCACTCTCTAGACATATGTAACTGCAACTGGATAAAAACACAAAGCATATGATACTCTTTCAATGTGGCCTTGCGTTTGCTGTCTTCTCACCCTGACTTGCTAATTCTCCTAAAGACCAGCTTAAACCAGCTTACAAGTTCAGTCGTTAAGAGCACTGGCTGCTCATTGAGTAGACTAGGTTCAACTCTCAACTCTCATGTGACAGTTCCCAACCATCTGTAATCTCAATATCCAACACAGGAGGATCCAACGCTGTCTTATGGCCTCTCTGGGCCATACGGGTAAAACACCCATAAAAATAATAAAAGCAACTTAAAAAAAAATAATAAAGTCTCTTCTTCTAGAAGCTTCTTCAACCATTTTTCTTGATCGATGCTCCAGATCCTTTCTCAGTGTCCTCACAGAGGACCACAATGGCTTGCATACCTCCTGTGTCTCCTCCCTACTCTAACTCCCCACAGAGGTGGAGACTAGACACGCAAGGTGTGTACACATGTCTGTAGTTAGTCGAAGCCATTCGAATCTCAGTCTTTCCTCTTAAGCTCCGTGGCAGTTGTATCTGCCTTCCATGGGTTTCACCCTAGAGCATCAGAAGGAGTAAGAGACTGGGGAAAAGGAGGTACTTGAGACAAACACTGAACATTGACCATGAAAATATTTCTAGAAGGAATCAGTGCTTCCTGGCTATCCTTTTCCTCTTCCCTGGCATCTCATCCTTCCTACTCATCCTCCCTCTAAAATCTCTCTCAAATCTGCTTCTACTCTCACGCCATCAGTAAGCAGGGTCTGACTAGACTGTGTCTATCTAACCTGGGACAAACAGGAAGAATTCTCTTGACCTGTGACCCTGAAAGTTGTCTCAGGTTCATGATCTCACACAACTCTGGAAGCCGGTATAGAGCATTTATTCCTTCTCTGGGTCTTCCTAAAGTCACCATAGCAACTTGAAGGCATTTTTTTGACAGAGCAGTTGAGTGACAAGCAGATGGAGGAGTTAGTCCTACCTCTATTACACCCTGAGGTAACTTTGGTTAAGAGGTTTCTCATATCTGAGTCTCGGTTCCTTGGAAAACATACTTTGAAAATGAGTTCTGTTGTCCACCTCCCATCCCTACCCCCACCCCTCAGCCCAGTTCCCTGAGGAGCAAAACTTTAGTTCCTGAGTCCTGCCCCATCTCATTTCCCTCCTCTCCTTTATCCATGCAACCCCAGACCCAGTCTGACCACAGCCCAACATACTATTAGAATATATTCCATTACTGGTTTTATGTCAAATCCCCCCCCCCCCAGGGAGAAAGGCTAAATCCAAAAGATGCATCCTGTCCATTGTATTCCAGAGCCTCTCTGTATTGAGAATGGCCTATTCAGAGGAGCCAAAATGCTTTGGTGTTGAATTCACCAAAGTAACATGCACAAGGTTTTAATTTAGGTCTCCAGGCCCCTGCACATGAGATCTATAAATGAGACGTGTTGCTACAGTCGGTCCCATTGGGAAAGGCTGAATGTAGACTGAGAACAGCTGCAGCACATTGATCCAACAAAGTCGGCTTCTGAATCAGATATGAGTTATTGGTTCAGTCACGAGGCTGTGGGTACGATTTCCCTGCAGGCGCTCACATATGGCCTTTGCAGAAATGAAAATATTTCCCCTCCCCACTTTGCTGGGTTGGGGCAACAATGGGCTTTGGTTCTGCATATTTTCTAATGCCTCTGCTTCCTGCTCCTTTGTTCTTATTTTTCCACGAGGCTCCAGAACTGCTACCTGGGCAGATGAAGCTAACATCTCCTGAGAATCACTGAAAAATCATGGAAGCCAAGGCTGTATGTTGAGACCACGGGAAGATTGGAAGAAAGTCTCACTATCAACTTTTAATTTTTTAAGGAGTCTCTCTCTCTCTCTCTCTCTCTCTCTCTCTCTCTCTCTCTCTCTTGACTGTCCTTCTTACTAAAAGTTCAACTATTTCATCTTAGCAGACTGGCCGGTCAGGCTCTCAGTGTTTGTCTGATCTACTCCCAGCCCGCATTACTAGGGTACAGACATGCATATCCACACACAGATTTTAACATCAATGTTGACTGTTCAAACTCGTGGTCTTCATGCTTGCACGGTAAGAACTCTTACCTACCTGAGCTGCCTTTCCAGCTCTATACCAGGAACTTTGTATTCCAAACCAATTGGAGGTCATAGGAGTGGGACCTGGGCCTGGGGGGGGGGGGGTGGATATCTCCAGCACTGAGATGACTCCATTGAAATCACTGTTTTAAAACCAATTTTGTCCTAAACAATGAAGAGGCAGTATTGAGTACCAAAAAAAATCAGCTTTTTGAAGGTGGAGTTTGGGGATGACTCGAGTCCTGAGAAAATGCTGAGAAAACCAAGCCCAGACCTCATAATGTGCACCCATTGTGGTTTGGATATAAAAGCCCACACACATAGATTCATGTGTTTGATCTCCTAGTCCTCATTTTGGTGTAGATGTGTAGAAGAGTTTGTTGTACCTTCCGGGAAGTGAAATCTAGCCAGTGAAGTGGAGATAACTTGAAATGTATAGCTAGTCCTTGATTCCCTCATTTATAGGATACCTACTTTTAACCTAAAATTCATGAAAATAATAAAAACATTAATAATTTAATGAGCCTTGCCTTTTCCAAAATTACCAAATATTAAAAAAAAAGAAAAATGGACATAGTGTAGGTTTGAGTCATGATATTACAGGGTCTTCACCTTGGCCTTGGACAGAGGGAAAATGGAGCAATGGCTCTGCCAATCAGCTGCCACCAAGCAAGGGCAGATCCTGCGAAGCTTTATCTTTTCCCACCATTAATGACTTAGTCATTCATGAATTCCTGTATGACTACCTACTGGTTGCCACCCAACTGCTCAATCATTACTTGGATCACACCAGCTCAGGCAGGATCACTGTTAGAGGTAGATGGTTTTCTCCTTTTCTGAAGGATAAGCAAACATTGAAAAATACCTTGCTCTCTTGCCTCAGTCACTGTGACAATTTGCATGGGAACATGAAGTAGGTAATGTGTACAAAGCCCCGCCTTCCAAGAAGTCCCTGGAAATGAAGTATAGGTGAAGAAACTCTTGTGCTGGTTGGTAAGCTCAGAGCTGTGGCACCAGATGGAGGGTAGGGCCATTCTGGATGAGAAAACAAGAGAAGGCCTCAGAAAGGGTTTGTGTCTGAGTCAGAGTATATTCTACACTCATGTGTATGTAGGCTAGCTTATGATTCCCTTTTAAATTACAGGTAGTTCAATGTAAGGGGAACATGGAAAGGAGCCTGGCAGAAACCAGATATACAAAACAGAGGAACCAAGTCACCATTACTGCACACCCACCCTGTAGCTTCAGCCTCTTTAGCTGTGACCAGAGGCTGACATTACTCACGGTGTGCTCAGAAGTGCCACGTGAAGGCAAAGCTGGCATACCTGGGTTCAAGTCTATTCTGAAGAAATAGAAACCGCAGGGCTGAAGAGATGGCCCAGAAGTTAAGAGCAAGCAGCTGCTGCTCTCTCAGAGGACCAGAGCATAGTTCCCAGCGCCCACATGACAGTGAGTAACACTCTGTAACGCCTGTTCTAGAGGATCGGATGCCCTCTGCTGGCTTTCCTGAACACTGCATGCACATGGTGTGCATCTATCTATGCAGGCAAAACACCCATGCACATTAAATAAAAATAAAGATAAGTGGGGAGGGACCATGTTTTCTCCAGAATGGCCAGCAGGGAGTTGACCTGTTGCTGGGAAGTGTCCTGTATTTTTCCCACGTAGATCCACTTGACATGGGAAACACATAAACAAGGAGCTGAGAGAACCATTTTGTGTGTTTTTGCTTTTCTCTCTCTCTCTCTCTCTCTCTCTCTCTCTCTCTCTCTCTCTCTCACACACACACACACACACACACACACACACACACACNCTCCCATCCACCCCCAACAGCCCCCCCCATATCCTCCCCTAGCAAGCTGATAGCCAGCTCTGCTCACCCCCCTGCTAAGCTCCTTTGGGAGGCTTTCTGTTCTGTCCCCCTCCATCCTTTTACACTAGAATTAAGAAACCCTGCCTTGCATTTTAATGTGTTGCCTCTAAAAGGGCCCCTTGCTTACTATTGTAGTTATGCGTGTGTTTGTTTCTGTCTCCCAGGGAAATCTGTTACCCATCTTCCAAGTCAGGCACCATCATCCCCCATGGCTCTGACTTGGTTCTCTCCGTTTGTAGAAGGAAAAACAAAAGCACAGAGATGGTTTGAATATTTGGCATCTGTGGGAAGCTGTGAATAGACCATCCTGAGAGTCAAGCTCCAAAGCTCTGCACAAAAAGGCAGGTGAAGAATTGGGAGTCTTCCCAGGGTACCAGGGCTGGGCTGATGAATAATTCAAGGCGAAGAGCTCTTAAAAAGCCACAGTTACCTGCTTTTCCAGATCATTAGAAACCCTGACAAAAAAAGGTTTTATAACCTAATTTAACCAGATAATGAAGCAGATCAGCCAGAAGAGAGCAAGCTCTTTATCCTGCCCAAATTATCCAGACCTTCATCATTATTAGGTAACCGACAACCTTTCCTGTTCTTACAACGTGAGGTGCTGGACCGGCTGGATCCAGCCTGGAGTTAGCAGGCAATGGCAGGAGCAGCATAGGGAGGGTATCCCTCCCTTTGCACAGTTGCTCCTTTCAAGCCCTGTATCTCCACACACAGCCAGGGGTGGGGGTAGGGGGAGGCTGAAAGAGACATCCACAGAAAACAGACTGGAAAGGGTGAATCCCAGATTTGATGGACATTTTGCAGGGAATGAGTGATTTAAATAATGGCTCGCTAGAATCATGTGTTTCTGTGTATGTTGCCATGGGTTAGTTAATGGAACTCTCTGGGTTGTCAATGTCTACTTCTTCAGAATAATCTATTGGCTTCTTCGAGGAGCTGGCCACTCCTTATAGTAATAGAGGATGCTTCTGGTCCTCCACAGTTGTCACTTAAACATGGAAAAGTCTCCTCAAGGAAGGCTTTGTTATTTCCATTTTTCTGATAGGAAGACTGAGGTTTTGAGCAGCCATGGGGCCATGAGGGCCACAGCAGGCCCTGGACTCAGGTTGGGATAAGTCCCTAGTGGATTTTGTCTGCATGCAGCCTGGGCAGCCCCTTATAGTCAGTCCGCACTCATGAATCTCATTGTCAGCATTACCCATAGCACTGTTCCAAAAGTATTCATCAGAGAGGTTGAGGAGCTGAGGAGCTGGCTCAGAGGGCAAAGCGCCTGCCACAGGAACATGAGGACCTAAGTTCAGATCCCCATGACTCATGGAAAAGCCAGATGTGTTGTAACCTCAATGTTTGAGGGGTCCGGTAGAGACAGATAGGTTCCCTCAGTTTACTGGCCAGAAATCCTAGGCAATCAGTGATAAGCTAAAGAGTGATTGAGGCAGATACCCAGCTCCAACCTCTGCCCCCCCACACACACACACACCATACACAAACCAGTTTTTTTCAAGACTCGGGGGACACTAAGAACATCACAGAAGGAGAAAACATAAACTTAGTGAACACTTTTAACTCTTCAGGAGTAGGCTAGCTTGCTGATTCTGAGGGCACGGTCATTGCAGTCCATCTGAGTTAGAATCTAGACCTTTTAGTGGTATGACCTTAAGCTAATCACTGTCTTTGATCTCAGTGTCCTCCGTTGTAAAGTGAAGAAGAGCTGTTTTAAGTGTTAAAGGGTCGAGGCTTGCACATTATCGGGCCTGCCATGAGCACTGGATAATTTCTCATTGCTAAACAAGGAGCAGAGTCACCAGGAAGAGAAGTCAGACGGATGATGCACACAGTTCTCCATCAGTGGCCAGTGACCTGCATAATTCAACTGTGGACAGTTAACATTTATATAGCTGGGCGCTGTTAAAAGTGCTTTGTCATGCTAATGTGTTTAAGTAATACTTGTAATAGCCCTCTGAGGTGAGGAGCTAGTGTCACACCTTTGGAAGACGAGAAAGTTCCTTCTACTCTGAGAATGGGCAGAGGGTGAAAAGTCTGGGTCTGAGATCACACTGCAGTGTGTGGCTGAGCCGTGACTCAGACCAGAAACTTTGAGCTTCAAACTCCACATCATAGCCACTGTCCCCTTCCAGTCCCAAGCAGAACAGGGTGACCACTATGATCCCATGGTCCCATCGCTGCCACTTGGCCACGGGTGTCGCATTTGCCTAGGACCTCAGCATCCCTACTCTTCAGGGCAATGACACAGGTCAAATCCCTTGTGATCCATTCACAGTTGTAACTGTTCGATTTTTGTTCACTCATACTAGTGAACTCGATCACGAGAGGCACAAAAT
>LR749707.1:822717-978997 GCA_902729485.2 Mus minutoides
TGTGTGTGTGTGTGTGTGTGTGTGTGTGTGTGTGTTTATTCCCCACATTTTTGGATTAATTATGGTACCGTTTTTATACACAGCAACAGCAACCTGTCCCCCAGAGTTACACAGCAGGCCACCCAGACTCCATACTTCCTGTTGTCCCGAGGTAAATCAGTGTGACTTGCAGGGAAACATGCTCCACTGCCCTGACAGCCTGGAAGTCCCCTGTCACAATGCACACAGTGCCCACTGCTCTACTCTTCTTACCCAGAGAGGGTCTTGAAAGAGACCTTGCCCAGGAATGCCACAGTCGCACCGCGCACCGGCTTTCTAAAGAGCCGAGGTGAAGTAACACTTTTCTTCTTAATACCCCGTGGTGTGGAACTGGAATTGCAGCCTGCCCCTACTTTCAGAGGCCTTCTTGGTAAGAGAATGTGTTTTATCTGCAGATACAATGACTGTACCCCGCACCCTGCAGTTCCCATGAAACCCTTGCCAAAGCCCATGAATGCTGGCTTTATGAATCGGTCTTGCAGGTGTTCGGGAGGGGGGCGGTATGTAATCACTAATGAATAGTCCAGAAACACACAAACCCCGCAGCCCCTGGCACTGAGAGCCGCTGGCCTTTACAATTCTGTGAGAAAACACACACGCAAGGAAAGTTTTCCCTGGGCTCCAGCATTGCCTGAGGCCAAGTATTCGCCCCAGTCTGTCCCCTGGCTGGTGGCACTTTCTAGAAAGGAAAGGATCTATAGTCACCCTGTAGGCTGGGAAGTATGTGTCACTTACACAATTTCTCTACCCTGACATGGTCCAGACGTTGTTTCAGCTAAGGGTCATCTTTTATGCACGGGCCATTTATACAACCCAACAGGCTAGGCCAACTTGTGACCTGGGGAGTCAAAAAGACCCAGACTCAGGTAGACTGGCTGCCCTGAGAAAGAAAGCACAGAGAGGTCAAGGCCAAACAGCCTCAGGAGAACAGCTTCTATGTTTGAATAGGGGAGCTAAAGAGGGATAAGAAGAAAGATTGAATAGGCTGGGGAAAACATCTCCTGGGTAGGAGTGGACACTGAAGAAAAGGTCTGCTGAATGAATGACCCCTTTCTTAGAGAAGCTTCCTGAAGATCAAGGGTGGTAGAGAGAGGGCCCACTGAGCACACCCACTGAGCACACCCATAGAGCACACGTTAGAATGTTAGCCATTCTCCTCCCTTCAAAACTGAGGCCATCAGCTCTCCGGCCCTCTTCAGAACTGCGCGCAGCCTTGGGGAGGCTTGCCAAGACAGATGCTACTTCTCTGGCAGCGTGAAGGTTAGTGAGACCTTCAAGCCCGGCCATAGCAGGTTAAAACCATATCACAGGACAATGGAAGAGGTAGGGAGCCTGCCCTAGGAGAAGCAGACCACTGGTCCTTTCCTCCGCAGCTGGGATCTACGAAAATGGCAGATATGACCGACCCCAGCTGAGTTACCTAGCGTTGTGACCAACTACCAGACAGGAAGCAACTGAAGAGAGCATAGCAAATATGACAACTTATTTTCATTACTGTCTCAGCTGAGGTCTTTAATTATGAATGTATGTGATCAACTACAAAATATTACAGTTGGTCCATGTATCTTAAAGTTTGAACTAGGGTCAACCTTGCTGGGAATTTATGGTGAATATCAGGCCTGCAACTAGACCTGGATAGTTATTGTATTAGAGAGACACATATATTTCTACACAAAATTGTATTTTTAATATTTGATGATGACATATAGCATATTTGACTTTACTTCATGGTCTATATACCCTATTTTGTTGAGAGAGAGAGAGAGAGAGAGAGAGAGAGAGAGATCTGAAAATGTATCTTTGACCTCCAAAATGTGACTAAGAACCTAGTGTTTAGAGCAGTTATACTCAACCTGTGGATTGAGACCCTTGGGGACCCTTTTACAGGGGTCACCTAAAACCATTAGGAAACACAGATGTCTGCATTATGATTTATAAAATTTAGCAAAATTACAGTTATGAAGTAGCAACAAAAATAATTTTGTGAGAAACTATATTAAAAGTTTGCAGCATTAGGAAAATTGAGAGCCACGGGCTAGAGCAATGTGTTCTCAATGTGTACCTATCATACTGGCAAGAAATTTCTATAAAAAGATGCAGTAAGGGATGTGTCCTCACAGATCTTATCCTAATAAAAATGCATGGCCTTTTTAGAAAGTAATATGATATATACACAAATCACATATATATTTATAATCTATTCTTGGGTGCTTATCTTATATCTGTGAAAATATTGACACCAAAACTAAAACCAAACAAACAAAATCAAAACCAACCACAGCAAAAGAACAGATGGGCAGGCGTTGATCATAGTGTGGTGCAAGATTTTCCCTGTCTAATCACATTAGGGCAGTGGGAGGCTTGTGATTGGACAGGAAAGGGGAGAGGGAGCGAAGAGCTGGTGGCAGGGATAGATAGAGAGGTCTCAGGTAGAGGGGGAGGAGGAGGAGGAGGAAGGGGAAGGAGGGAGAGGAGGCGGCAGCAATATGGAGGCAGATGGAGGACAGGAAGAAGATCCTGATCCCGTGTGGTTTTAAAGAGCCACAAGTAGCTAAGATTTTCACAAGGTTAGAATAATTGGGGTAAAGTTTTTTATCATTATTAATTGGCTCTGAAATTATTGTGTTGGCATCTTGTAAATTGTGATCTTATTGTAATATAAATCTGATTGGATCATTAAGCATTAAGAGTCTTGATTCTGGGGCTGGTGAGATGGCTCAGCAGGTTAGAGCACCCGACTGCTCTTCCGAAGGTGATGAGTTCAAATCCCAGCAACCACATGGTGGCTTACAACCACCCGTAACAAGATCTGACGCCCTCCTCTGGTGCGTCTGAAGTCAGCTATAGTGTACTTATGAATAATAATAAATGAATCCTTGGACCAGAGAGACCAACCGGAGCAAGGGAGGCTGTCTGGAGTGAGCGGAGCCGAATGGGGACGGCCAGAGCAAGCGGGGACGCAGGAGCTAGCCGGGCCGGAGCCAGTGGGGCCGAACAGGGAGAGCAGGAATGAGCGGGGCCAACCGGAGCAAGTGGAGCCGAGCGGGGCCGCCTGGAGCGAGCAGCGGCCTGGAACAAGCGGGCCGTATGGGGCGGCCGGAAGCGAGCAGAAACGGAAACGGCGGGAGGGAGCGAGTGGGGTCGAGCGGAGCAAGCGGGGTTGACTGAAACAAGGGAAAAAAAAGAGTCTTGATTCTACCAGGTAATTAGGTGTTGAGATGGCTAATCAGGGGTGCATGGGGCGTTGCGTGGAAGCAAAAGTAACCGAAAGCCCCCCTCCTAGAGATGGCCCAGTGGGAGCCCCGTGGCCTCACAGGGCTAGAGAGTTGGTGGGCAGAGAGAATGAGCGAGTGAGACACCTGGAGCCGGGGCTAGCTCCTGAGAGTTGGTGGTGGTGGTAGGAGCATGACCTGTCCCCCCTCCCCGAGAGTTGGCAGGTTTATTTATATTTCCCCGCAACACACAACAATCGTGTGTAAAAGAAGCCCAGAGAATACATCTGACTAAGAAGTGACTTGGAAAATAATAATATGCCTCAAGGAAGGCATATTATGCAGTTGTGAAAAGGGATGTACCAGTGTTACAGAAAATGTAACAGTGTTACAGTAACAGTGTTACAGAAAATGTCATTGTACGATTTCAGTTAAAGTTACTGAATGGTACAAACAATAAGAATGCTAGGAAACCGTAGTCTACTTTAATTAAGATGTGCTAAGGAAGAAGTTATGGGATCTGTATGTAATGGCGCATGGGCATAATTAAGTGAGCCCACAAGAGAAGATAAGGCAGGACATCCACAGATGCTTCAGAGGAGGGAAAGTGAGAGGGGCACTGTACAGAGGCAGGACCATGCACCAGCAACAAAGTGTGCACACCGCACCATCTCTTCTTGTTGTGTTGCAATAAACTGTATTTATAATTGTAAAAAGAAATGTGTGTGTGTGTGCGCGCAAAGTGAGTCTGCAGTGAAACTAATGTTGTCAACTTGCTGCTAAGCCACTGAGATTTTTTTTTTTAATTATTTTGCTACAGACTAATACCTAATGTCTCCGGCGGCTTGTCCAGGAACTTAGATCAATCATAATGGCCAACGTAACATTATTTCACAAGTGAATCATTTCCATTTTGATACAAGCAGCTCATCCACCCACCCACACTGAGGAACATTGATCCTTGAGTCTCTGAATAAAGAGAAGGAAAGCTACAAGAAGGGGGGGCGGCGTCACTCATGAGCGGTCTCTAGTTTGTCTAGTTGGCTGAGTCAGTGTGCAGCACATCACAGACACCCAACAGAGGCTCCCCGTGCAGGTTCACGTGCAGATCCACTTGTCACACCTCACAAGGTCAGATGGGAGGACAAAGGCTCCGGCCAGGCGCCGTCCTGCCCTGTGACCTAGAGGCTGGGGAACCTGATCAGGCCACTGGGCAACGTCGTCCACTCCAGCAACTACCCATCAGTGTCTTTTCCGACATCCAGAAGAGAACAAAAGAGGAGAGAAGCCAACTTGCCCTCATCCAGTTCCATCTTTGTATCTTAACCTCTTCACATCTATTCCAGGACCCCAAAGCTACAAGACACTCCATGTCACCTTAAACACTAGGTGGAGGGGGAAGAATAGGTCTGGGCATGTTGAATTATTTTATTCCTGTTTCCAGTGTGTGTGTGTGTGTGTTTGTGTGTGTACCTGCATATATGTATATGGGTGTGCTCCTGCACGTGGAGATCTGAGGCTGATACTATTCAGAATCACTCCCTATAGCTAGCTGTTCTCCCTGACTCATTGAGGCGGGTTTCTCAGAACCAGAGCTCCATTGCTAGCCAGCTTGCTTTGGGGATCTCCTGCTCCTTCTTCTGAGGCCGAAACAACAGTTGGGCTACCACCCGACCCGATATAAATTTGGGTTTCTGAGGACAAGGACTCTGATCCTTGCTGTTGCACCACAAGCATTTTAACCAGAGTCAGCCCCTGGACTCGATGTTGCGTCAGTCTCTAACATCTACTCACAGTTCCCTGCATCCAGTGCCACACAGCTCAAAACTCTTCCTTCCACCTATGAATTTCAAGGAAAGATAAAGAGCATAGCATTGGAGGCCGGAAGCACAGCACAGCACAGCACAGCACAGCACAGCAACCTGTTGATGATCAGCATTTTAGAGAAAATAGATTGTCAACGATTATCGAAGTGTTAGTCTTTACATTTAGGACAAACACTCAAGAGAAATACATCTTAAGGGGGGAAATGCTTATTTGGGTTCATGGTTTCAGGGGAGTTAAGCCAGCCTCCTTCATTGCTTTGAGCCTGTGAAAGCAATAAAAAATACCATGGTAGTAGGAGTATGTATTGGCCAAAGTTGGTCTCCTCCTGGCAACTAGGAAGAATGGTGTGTGTATGTGTGTGTGTGTGTGTGTGTGTGTGTGTGTGTGTGTGTGTGTGTGTAAGTGCAAGGTTTATCCTTTGAGGATATGTTCCCAAATAGGCTTGTGATAGTGCTGTCAAACTGACAGAATTCTGAATCTGCTGATGGACCAGGCTTGATTACCTGCCCACCATGGGCGGCATTATTCCCTAGCTAGAAGAGGTGTTCTTATAACTTCACACTCTTGTCTTTTGCTTGCAATATATTCAAATCCAATCATTTCATCAAGCCATTCAGATAAAAAAAATTAAATATGATATTTTACCCTCTACAAACCTGGGTATGTACTTCACACATTGATTCAGAGAGGAAATCTGAACCAGGACTAGCCCCATTTCAAAGAGCAGCCACATAAGGCTGGTGGGGACTGTTAGTGTACGGCAGCCGTAGGCATACAGAGAGAGGAGAGTAATGTTGTAGCATGCATCCACAAAGAGATCTCTAGGGGAAAAAATAGTTACAAATGTGTCTCACTGCAGCAGATACACATGCAGACCCTTGTGCTGAACCCCTGAAGTCAGATCTTGAGGTTCCGATAGAGTGGAGCCTAGTGGGTCAAGAGCCAGCATCCAGCTGTCAGTTAACAGCAGCAAAGCTGCCAGAGGGTACAAAAGGAGGTATGAGCAGACATCTGAATAAGCCAGGCTTAGAAGGCCTCTGTCAATAAGAATTCTATCATTCCCAACCACAGTGAGCCCCACAGGAAGCTGTCCTAGTAAACCAGGCTCATTAAGGCTGCAGCCAGGACCCCACTGCATCCCCCAGTGAAACCTGAAACTTGAGCTGTTTGGAAACTGCTTCTGGAGAAAGCTTTCTTTCTTCCTTCCTTCCTTTCTTCCTTCCTTCCTTCCTTCCTTCCTTTCTTTCTTTCTTTCTTTTTTCTTTCTCTCTCTCTTTCTTTCTCTTCCTTTCTTCTTTTCTTTCTTTTTTTCTTTCTTTCTTCTTTTCTTTCTTTCCTTTCTTTCTTTCTTCCTTTCTTCCTTTTTTTCTTTCTCCCTTTCTTTCTTCCTTTCTTCCTTTCTTTCTTTCTCCCTTTCTTTCTTTCTTTCTTTCTTTCTTTCTTTCTTTCTTTCTTTCTTTCTTTCTTCCTTTCTTCCTTTCTTTCTTTCTCCCTTTCTTTCTTCCTTTCTTTCTCCCTTTCTTTCTTTCTTTCTTTCTTTCTTTCTAAATAGGAGGTTCATAAAGAGGCCATGTGTGAGTGTTCTAGACCACCCAAACCACAACATCAGAGTTCTAGGTTACTGTCACATCCCTTCTGGGGCAAGTACCTGGAGGCAAGCCCTACAGGCAATCAACTTGATCTTGCTGAGTGTCTGATACCTTTGTTTTTCCTCTCTAGTGACTGTAGATTTATATCAGAGAATGGTCATAAGAATGCCTCCTCTTCAGGAGCCAATTCTAAAAAAAAAAAATGAGTTCAAACATTTGATTCCTGGCAAGAAGGCCAGAGAGATGTAGCCCGGAAAGTCAGGCTATTAAAGACTAGGAACCAGGAAAGGGATCCTGTGTGGAAATGGAAGCTGTAGAGGGAAAACCTAAGAAGGAAGGAAACAGCCTCCGTGGATAAAGTTGTCCACACCTCTATGCCCTTTGTAGACTGAAAGCCTGGCTCCTTCTGGGTGGTCAAAAACAGCCAACTGGAAATAAGAACAAGGGTAGGAAAAAAAGCAGACCATCAAAATAGAATGCCTAGGCTATTCAAATATCCCTGGACCCTTTCACCCAGCCGTGTTATAAGCCTGCTTACAAAAGAGGTATAGATGCTTTCTGCTGCCCTGGGAGCTATTTCTGACCCCTCTACATGTTCTGTGTCTGCCACAGGCTCTTAAACCTCGCTAAGTGACAAGCCAGTGAATTCCCACCCAGGGCAGCAAAATGCCTCTGGCGCATTTTTCCCTTGGCTCCTGTCAAAACTGCCAAGGTACTAAAGACCCACCGGCCAGAAGGAGGCAGGAAGGCTGAGTCAAAGGCTGAGGAGCCCAAGAATCTGGGGAGCTACACCTCTCCTGCTTCCATCTGCCCCTGGGTCTCAGACACCACCAACAGGCTCCTTACAGGCCTCTGTGCCCCTAGTTTGTGAGGTTTCTCAAAGGGTCCAGGTTTGGTTTTTTTTTTTTTTTTTTTTTTTTTTTTTGACTGGTTTAATAGCCTTTAGAAGAAATTTTAAAATCTCAAATTTGAACTGTCCTGGTTGTTTATGGTCTCCCTGAGCCACCATGATTAGAAAGGTGCCAGGTGTCTTTTGACAACTGATATGACTAGGCACCACAGTCATTGGGTGTTTTTATAAATTTCTCCCTTGCTCTGTAAGGCTAAGATATCATGATGTAGTCAGAGAAGGCAGCTAAACAAGCAAGAAAACTGAGGCAAAGCCATTTTGTGATATCACCTCATCCCTAACTCCCATCAGTATGGAAGACGGAAAGAGAGATTCCCACTGAGCATTGCACTACCATTATAACCTATGAGAACCATGCTGGAGAGGCTGACTTCCACCTTGCTCTCATGGCTCCACTCTGATTCCTTTCAGAAAACTGGACGCTGTTCTTCCCTATCTGAGCGAGCGTCAGTTTCCCCTCCTGTGAAAATGGGAGCAGCCAGTTTTCTACCTAATAGCCTATCAGTTGCAACCAACGGGTAGATCAATAATGTGACGTTAGGGTGAACAGTGTGTCAGGCTATCTTCTAGCAGAAAATAAGCACCATGCACACAGAGACTGGCTCTGTCCAGCAAATGCCTCCTCACCCCCATAATAGAACACTGTCTAGTGCACTCAAGAATGTGAGCACTCGTCTTTGCTGTGGGTAAAACCTCCATTCTAGTCAAGCTCGGTGTTCACTCTGTCCCAATACCTGCCATACTTTGCGCATAAGAACTGCCACACGTACCCTTCATTTTCTGTGTCTTCTCCCTCAGCGAACCCCACATCCTCAGGTCTGAGCTCCTAGACTAACTCAGTCGCTTCATCAGCTGCTCTCCCTATCTCTGCCTGCCCCTCAAGCTACTTTTCTTATTGGGACAAAATGCTTGAAGTAGCAGCTCGAGAAAGGTTTTGGCTCACGGTTTGAGGGTATAGTGGGTCACTGCGGCAAGTGGCCTCAGGCATGCACTGACCGGAAGCAGCAAATGATGAATGCTAGTACTCAGCTGGCTTTTTTGTTGTTGTTATTCAGTCTAGGATCCCAGCTCATGGAATGGTGCTGCATGTGGGTCTTATTCATATACCAAGCCCTATGTGTGACGCTCGCACAGCACTCATGCTGTGGACTGGCCTTAGTGGGTGCTTAAGGAAAAGTGCCGTTGCTGTTGTTTTAACATGTTTAGTTCTGTATAATTCATCCAAGTTTGCAAAAGTGGGATGTTACTTTAGTGGATGTTACTTTAATCCTGTCCGTCCCATGCTCATCACCCTTTAAGAATTCCCCCACAAATAAATGCCAGGCAGTGGTTGTTCACGCCTTAAATGCCAGCACCCAAAAGGCAGAGCCAGGTGTATCTCTGAGTTCGAGGTCAACCTGATCTACAGAGAAAGTTCCAGGACAGCCAGGGTTACACAGAGAAATTCTCTCTTGAAATAAATAAAAAAATAAAAATTTCTCCTACTAACTTCTAGGTAGACTCAGACACAAAGGTTAAAGTTGAGGTATTGACAGTCCAGCATGAAGTATTGATGCCTGCCCTTTCATCCCCCCTGTTTTTCTTCTCCTACCTTGGGGAGGCCTCTTAGGTATACAGCTCAATGGTAGGGCATGGGTCAAGAACATTCAAAGCCCTGGGTTCAGTTGCTCAGCCCTGCAAAAAGAAGACTATGTCTGTCTCCTACTTAGTCCTATTGATGGCCATTCTTCACACCCTTGGAATATCTACCTCCAATTCATGGATTCAACTTATGCCATCGTGCCAGGCTCACTTTTCCTTTGAGGACTCTGTAAATCATAGCATGCAAAGGGGGTCATGCTCTGCTTTGCCTTCCTGCAGACCTGACTCAGACATACACACTACCTGACATTGTTCCATTTAACACATAATATACCAGGTATCTATAATACATCACCATTTATATCTCATAATTATGCCTTCTCTCCTGAATTATACTATAAACTCATTGGAAGAGGAAACCAGGATTTTGAATATATTCAAATGATCCATATATCTGGCACATGCATGTCAAATGGATGATCAAGGAGAATATGAGCTGCTTCATGCCTCTATGTTGTTGTACACATTGTTCTATTTGCCTAGAATGCCCGCACTGAACTCCTGCTGCTTCTATCTGCCAGCCAACAGTAGTCTGCCCTGTCTTTCCTTAGAATCTTCTCTATCCTCAGCTTGTGTGTATGTCCAGCTCTTAATCTCATGGACTTCTTACATGTATTATTTGCTGAACAATTGGCCCCCCCCAAGACCGTTGACAGCCATACTATGTGGTATATTTAAATACTTTCTGTTCTGCACTAGGAAAGCATTGAGTAGCTCCACACGGGTGCTGTGGTCATTGCTACAGCAAATATAAGCCTGAACTTTCACGGCATATTTTCATTTCTAGACCTTTAAGTATCTAACATGTGTGCCCTTCATTTCTACTGTTACAGCATCAATGTGAGGTTTCTATGAACTGTCCCTCGTTGTAGATGAAATCACAGGCTGTTGTTTCACACTTAAGTTGCTACAGTCTCATGGTATTTAGTCCGCATCCAAAATGCTTTGGATACTTTGTAGCCTGGCTACTTTGTGGGTTGTTTTTTTTCTTCTACCCTTCTCCACCCCTTTTTCTATACTTTCAACCCCTAACACTAGTTAGGAGAGGAACAAAGGACAGAGGGGAAGAGGAGTCACATTATAGTTAAGCTACTTCCTGTTGGTTAGGGGCATCAAGTTCCTTGGGACAAGTTTGATCTTCCCATCAGGATATCTAACTTTTCTTGTTTCTTCTTTCCACCCATGACTACTTAACAAACAGCAGCCAAAAGTGACCAACAGCCAGCAGCCCACTCTCTCGAGGTTCTAGCATTTATATACCCTCTAAAGACTCCCCAGAATTCAAATGTCACACACTCATGGAAACTATCTGCAGCTGGCAAAATCATACCCTTCCTAGAGCACAAGGCAAATCAAAACCAGCAGTTCTATATCCCACACCTAGGATTAAGACAGAAACATATTCCCATAATATTTCTGTGTTTTTCCAAAGAAACAAAAATTCTTACTACCATACTTCAACTGATGTTTGGAATATATTATTTAAAGAGCAACAGTGACTGAGGAAGGAGAGACTGTGGAAAGCCAAATGGTCAAACAGAAATCTCTAATCAACGCGACTTGATTCAAATGTCAGCTCCTTGTCTTTCTGGATGAGTGGCCTTGGGCACATTATTCTCTATCTATACTTCTTATTTTCTGCACCTACCTTGTGATAACAGAGGGCCCTAAGTCACAGTATCCTAAAGGCTCAAGAAAGATGGCCTGTAAAAATTAACTGTCATGCTGCATGCAGTATTAGTGTGTGAGCTATGCATATAAGTCAATAAATGCCGTTAGTGAGCACTGTATCAGAAGACCAGAAACAGACCACTGTATTCATATAGTTTAAAAAAAAACATCAAATTTTGAAAAATGCTTAATGGAAAACATTATCTTTGCAGAGGCAGAATCCTGAATAATGCCCCTAAATAGCTGATTCATGGAGGATAATAGAACATCCCTTTAGCTAGCACAGCTTCATTATCACCAAGTCAGAGACACCAGTCTTGTTGCATGTTTAAAAGGGATTATTAGACAGGCAGATGAATGTAGTAAAGTCACATATAAAATACATTGAGGTCATACATCTTCAATTTTTATTAGATTGTTTTTTCTTTTACTCTTGGTGTTTCCTCTATAAAAATGTACACAAAGTGAGAATTTTGCATGTTAAAGTTGGTAAATAATATGTGTAATATTCATATTTACATATGTTATTATATATCTGCTTGTGCTTGTGTATATTTGCCTTACTATGGTACAACACATCAATGGCCCTAGCAGATTTGCCTTCCTATAATTAATAATAAATCAACTACTGTCACAAAGTTAGAGAAAGAAAACAAAACTATTGCCATCAGTACAGAACAGATGGGGCTGAGCTGTGTTGAGAGAGAAAGAACACACACATTAGGTGGTTCCTGCAGCAGACTGGGTGTTCTGTCTGGAAGCCCATGGTGAGCAGGCTCAAAGAATGCACTGTAGTCCTGACCCAGTGGGGCAGAGGTCACTGTGTGAGCAGGCCCAGGCAGCCAGATGGGTGGAGTGGACCAAGACTCCCTAAACTCTTTCCACCTGCAACCTCGTTTCACCTAGGAAATTTTTATACAACCCCAAAGATATATTATATATTATAGCTATAATAAAATGCAGGTTAAATATTTGCTGGTAACAAATCATAAAGATTTTTATTTCAAAAATTCCTTGATATACATATAATTTTACTTATTAAATATGAAAGTAAATTTTCATACTAATAAAATGATTGTGCTGCTTTATAAAAATTTTACACAGCAAATTAGATCTCATTGGTGTACTTGATGCAGGATGGATCATCTTTGGTGTTTTTCAGAGTTGATGGATACTTTGATTTTATACTTAAATTGTCATTTTGAAAATGTCCAGTCATATAATACTAATATTATATGACTGCTTTTAGAAACTGCTGGGAATTCTGAGCCCTATCAAAACTTAGAGGAAGAAAGAATATCATTCTCACGAAAATGTTTTAAAGAAACCTGAGCGTTTGGCACTCTGTTTCCTAGGACAACAATACTATACTAGCAAAACCAAATGGCAAAACTTCAAATCAACGCCCTTTGTAAATATGGAACAAGAACTTGAATGCATATTAGCAAGTTAAGATCATAAAAAAGGTAACAGATCATGCTCAAACACAGTTTACAGCAAGAATGTAACAATTAGCTTAACACTGAAAGGACTGTGGACACTCACCAGAACCACAAGACACAGGGGAAAAAGAGATGATGATGGCCTTAGTGTTCTGTACGTAAGAGAAGTGAATTTGGCTTAGCACAGCATGCTAGGGTGATGTGCAGATGTGCACATGCAGAAGCAATGAAGACGTGAGAACGTTAAACACAATGTGACCGCAATTGCATCTGCATTATCAAGTAATTGAGGATCAGTAGAGAAATACTTGTGAGACCGGTATACTAACAACGACTGTGCAAAAGCTTTGTTGAGAGAAACTAGAGAAAGCTCAAATGCCAACACATGCCTTGCTCGTGGATGAAACTGGAATGTTAATATCAAAGTCTCTCTCAAATGAATCTCTATTATCAAAATCATTTCATTGAAGATATTAATTATTGATGGGTTTGATAAATTAATTTTGTACTTTTATTCTATGTGTGAGTACTAGCATGTATGTATGTGCACCAGGTGCTTGCATGGTGCATGAAGAGGCCAGAAGAAGATGTCAGATCACCTGGAACTGGAATTACAGTGGGTTTGTTCGCAGCCTGACGTGGGTGTTGGGAACCGAACCTGAGTTCTCTGAGAATAACAGCAATTGATGTGAAACGCAGAGCCATCTCTCCAGACCCTTGACCATCAAATTTAACTATTTACATGGAAATACAAAGGATTGGTGATGTAGTTACATCATTCTGGATAAAGGACAAGTTAGAGGACTATGCTGTCTGATCTTAGGATCACTAGAAAGCTTACTAAACATCAGCGTGTAGCGTTGGCGTGCAGACAGTGATCCAGATTCGGGGTGGGAGTGGTGTTGGGATTCATCCACATGAAGTCGGTTGAGTTTTCAGCATTTTAGAAAGTTAGCACATAGTTGAACTGCCAAGAATAAAAGCAGGAAAAATAATTTTAAACAATGATGCTAAAAACCAAAAAAAAAAAAAAATCACTGGTTCCCTAGTAAAAAGAACTATAAATCTCCACTTTCACTCCACATCGCACATAGAAGGCAACTCAAGATGGGTCGTTATTTTCAACCCAAAGTTTATAGCTATAAAACCCCTGGAAGGAAATGGAAGAAGAAAACGTATCCAAAGGATAAAAATTCCATACAAATTAAAATCGTCTGTTCTGTTCCTTGAAAGATACCGTTAAGAAAAATTAAAAAAAAAAAAAAAAAAAAGGAAAGGAAAGCTATAAATCAGGATGGAGGAGGGGGAAAGTGTTGCTTTATTGAGATTTGTATCCAAAGTGAAAAGAATTTACATCTTGGCAATGAAGGACGAAGAGGAGGAAGGAGGAAGAGAAACAGGAAGAAGAATAAAGTAGCAGCCAACTTAGACAGCCAGCAGATGGAGGTATGGCCAGTGTGCACAGAAAAAGATCACCTCGTTAGTAAATGTGGAAATGAAAGTTAACTGCACAATGAGTCATCACAGCATACAGGCTGAGTCTTGGCGAGTACGCAGAATCACGGGATAGCTTATTCGATTCCACAAGACTTCAGGAAAATGTGTTAGAGACACAGTGATGTACAGGACCTAAGGATGCCACACTTCCACCCTTACTCGAGAGTGAAATGTCTACACAGAGTCTCATCCAGAAATGTTTGATGATGACTTAATAACCTCAAACTGGAGATAAACCAAATGTCTCTCTACGGGTGGATGACTGCATAGCATGGGCTATCTGGACAAATGAGTCCCTCTCGATGCTGAAAAGAACAGTTTCAATATTTACCTCATAAGTAAATCTCCAAAACCTTATGCCAAGTAGAAAGATTCCCCAAATAAATGGTACTGACCTCATGAGTCTGTTTATGTGAAATTCTACGGCAGCCGGCACCGCAGCAATGATTGTACTCGTAAAGGGACGGAGAACAGACCAAGGGGTGCTGGGGACTTGCAAAGGGGTACAGCAGGTGACAGGAATGGTCCTGTCTTTATTTTGGTAGTGCTTTGTAAGATTACACACATTAATCAAAGTTCATCAAAATATACATCTAAATGAACTCTGTGTGTGTGTGTGTGTGTGTGTGTCTGTGTAGAAGTCGCAGATCAAACTCCCATGTCTTCTTCAAGTGTTTTGCCTATTTTTTTTCCCCTGAGACAGGCTTTCTCTATGAAGTCCTGACTGTCCTGGAACTAACTATGTAGAGCAGGCTGGCCTCAAACTCACAGAGATCCACCTGCCTCTGCCTCCTGAGTGCTGGGATTAGAGGCATGCACCACCGTACTTATCTTCTGCCTTATTTTCTTGAGATGAGGTCTTTCCCTGACCCGGGAACTCACCCATTCAACGAGACTGAAAGAGCAGTGAGTTCCAGGATTCTCCTGTCTCCCCACCCCTCGACCCCACCCTAAGAGCTGTGATTTTGGACGTGCACCACTTTCCCCAGCTCCTGTCCTTGTTAGTTTTGAGGAATCAAACTCAGGAGCTCCATCCTCCCAGACTTAAGTGAGTTCATTTAGTGCACATCATGTATATGTGAATCATATCTCAGCAACACTGACTTTAAATAATCAAAGGAGACCGTGTGAATTGGACTTAAACACTGACTTTGCTTTAGTCCAAAGCAAATTTTTTTTTATGTAGCAATAAATCCTGCTCACCAGAACATTTGGTGGCACACAGTAGAAAGACATTCTGATTCTGAGGAATGTTTCAGTATCTACCATGCTAGGCATTTGTGACCATGACAAAGGAAGCAACAAGTCCTGTTCTTATGGCAGCGCAGTGCTTTAAGGAAGATGGTGTTTGTTATTGAGCACTACAGTATGCACTCTTACGGGGAAAGGATCTGAGCAGCCCCGAGATCCTCTGAAAGGGAGCCTAGCTGATTCCAAATGAGAAAGGAGGGAACTTGGGGATGGATGTACCCAGCGGAGGGGTGTGTATCACATTACAAAGCCGCTGTAGAAGAGGGAAGCATTTTTCAAGGAAATGAAGGAAATTTAGTGTGCTGAAGCCCTAAGAAAAAATGAATTGGGACAAAATATGAAAGTCAGGAAGCCAGGTCCAGGCCACCAAGGGGCCCTAAGCAGAAGGGGAACGTACTAATCCGAGGCTGCTTGAGGACACTGGCATCTTGTCCTTGGCTGCTGGCAGTGGGGAGGGGAGAGGGGGACCTCTGAAACATACATGGCAACAGCCAAAGTTCTTCATGAATGATCAGGGGTGAAGGATAGGGCATCCACCATGTGTCCAAAATGGCAGTCAAACTTCTGGCCTAGACGACTCTTCTGACAAAAGCGGTCTTCATTCAAAGAGTAGTAATACAGGCAAAGAAGTTAAACAGAAGGATGGAGATGATGAGGGATGTATGAAGCCACCTTACTGGGGGCTGTAGACAATGGCCATCAGAACAGAGGGCTCATCAAAGCCTTCGAGAGGATGAGAAGTCAAAAGAAAAGATATGAGGAGGAAGCAGGGCCCAGAACAGATTTCTCTGTCTCTGTCTGTCAGATTCTGCCTCTCTCTGTCTCTCCTCTGTCTCTCTCTCTGTCTCTGTCTCTCTGTCTCTCTGTCTCTCTCTGTCTCTCTCTGTCTCTGTCTCTGTCTCTCTCTCTCTCTCTCTCTCTCTCTCTCTCTCTCTCTCTCTCTCTGTGCATAATATCAGTTTGGTATATGTGTCCATGTGTTAGAGTGAAGGCACACTTGTAGAGGACGACCTTGAGTTAGTCTCTGCCTTCTACCTCGTTTGGGACAAGGTCATTTGCTCCCTGCTCTGTGTAACAGGGTTCATCATGAGCTTCCCTAGGAATTCTTCCATCTCAGATCCTCCTCTCCAAGTGGGAGCACTGAGGTTAGACACACACCCACGGAGCCATCACTCCAGCTCAGAAAACCAACTCTTCAAGCCTAGCCAGAAGAATCGTGTCCCAGGAAGGACCATACAGAAGAGGATCCAGGCAGAGGGGAGAAAAAAAATCCAGAAACAAGTTATACTACAGAGGCTGGGGGTTAGGGGGAATGTAACTTTGAGGTGGGAATACCAACCCTAACCCAGGGTTGCTGCCCAGTACCAAGGAGGGTACCATGCTGGCACTGGCATGACTGAGTTCTGTGGAAGCCATACTCCGCATACCTGCAACACCTCCCTCTGTCACTCACAATGACATTGGGGAGGAGAGGGGATCCCACTGCTTTAGACCTCCCTGCCCAAGATAGATGCAACAGAAGAACAGAGTCCCACTATGGGGCTCCTTCCCCTGGTGATTTTTTACTGAGCTGAACGACCACCTGTTTCTCCCAAACATCAGTGTATTATCCAAATTCTCTGCACGGTGCGATCCCGGGAAAACAGGCTGAGACTCTGGTAGGTAGGAAAAAAAAAAGACATGGATTGCCTAGAGCCCCTCAGGTCACTCTGTGATTCCTCCCGCACCCACCGGAGCAGCAGTTGAGCAAGAACATCACTGTAACCTGTGTGTGGGATGATTAAGAGCTTAACGACTCGACCTCCTTCTGAAGAGCAGGTTCCCACACACCCCCTTCCCTCCTCCACCTAGTCCCTTTGCTGGCATGGTTCTCTTTCCTACGCATGATTTATGCAGTTACTCGCTTTCACAAGCACCCAGGCAAACTGTCTGTAGGCACCAACTGCTGCCAAGGCTGTGGCTGAGGAGATCAGCAAACACTCTCAGGGAGCCAGGCACCCAGTGAACCTCTTTTCTGCTCCTTCAGCCAAGCACTCCCTGTATGGACTCCTGGAGCCCCTGCCAGATCCTGCCACGCATAGATCCACTAGCCTGTAGGGGAGAGCTAGAGACTGAGCACAGGGTCTTCCCTGGCCGCGCCCTGCACGTGCACGCGGGCAGGTGTCCCTCCCCTCCTCCTCGATTCCTGCGCAGGGCTGCGGTCCTTTGTGTCTGAGTCTCCTCGCGCGCGTCTGCTCTAGACTGGGTGGGGTGAGGGAAGCCGGAAGCGGCGTCTGGGACTTGAAAAATGCCTAGAAGGGTGGACCTTTACATTCACAGCCCCGACCCCCTCCAGGGCCTCCTTCCCCATCCCCCATCAGCCCCCTGCAAGCCCACACCACATCAGCTCACCTCGCTTTCACAGTTTCCTCTCCCCCACCCCACCCCCCCCCCGCCTAGGTCATCTGGATGTCATTGTCCCTGTGGTTCCCCAGCTACGAGTTTGCATTCGCAGCCCCCACGTGTACGGACCTAAACATGCTAAAGCACCCCCACTCTGCATACATGTACCCTGTACAACTTTATTTCGGGGGGGGGGGGACTCTCCAGGTACCTCATTCCCTGGCCACATGATCCCCATAAAGAATGGGTTCTTTATCCCCCAAAGAGTAATGAAAGGGGCCTTGGGGATATTTAACTAGAGCAGAGGGAACCGCCAGGAAGAGGACTACGTTTTTTGTGTTGAAGAGTGGGTGGGTGTGCCGCCTTGTGAGGCTTGGGGCAATTTCGTCCTTTCCTTAAGAATATAGGAGAGCAGTCTATTTCCCCTCCTCTCCTCTAAACGCAGACTTGGGAGGAGTGTGTGTGGAGGTCTATACAGTGAACCCCATTAAAATGTTTCCCTTTTATTTAGCTTCAAAAGTTGTTGCTGCATTCGATAACTGCATATATATATATATATATATATATATATATATATATATATATATATATATATATATATATATATATACTGAAAAAGATCAGCAAAAACCTAGGACATTGTTGCTTTAAGAATCTAGACGAAAACACCTTAAATGAACTCTGCAGCAGACAGTTGAAGGGGAAAAAAAAGCCCTTCTCTGGCCCTTGCTGCTTTTTGCCATTATTCATGATGTAATTTTTCAGGTGTTAGTTTGGCAGAGAAAGATTGGAACTGGGCTTGTTGCTAGGACATGAATGAAGAAGAGGAATCTCATTGGTTCCCCAGTACTTGTCTTTAGCCAATGAGATGGAAGGGGATGGAGTTGGGAGGGAGGCCACCAGGAAAGAAAAAAAAAAAAAAACCAGAGAGAGAGAGAGAGAGAGAGAGAGAGAGAGAGAGAGAGAACACGAACCAACCTCCGGCCAAACTATTAATGCTTTTCTATGTTAAAATAAAGTGGAATGTTGTGAAGGTGGGGTGTTTTAGAGTATTTTGGGGTGTGGATGGGCAGTGGTACCCGATGGACCAAGGCTGAAACATACAAGAGGCAGCTTTGTGTAGACTACCCTGGTTTTCTCTAGTAATTCCTGTCATTGCCAGTCTGGAGCAAGATGCAACCAAGGCCTCCTATGTTTAACAACCTTAACCCGCTGCCACACACCGTTTGAGGTCTGCAATTATGCTAAAGCTGGAGGCAGGGATGCTGGTGCACAGCCACTGGGATTCTTCCTCTAGTCTTGATCGGGACTAAGTGAACCCCATATAACCTTCTGCTGTGTAAGTGAACCCGGCTTTCTGTGTGAACTGGGACTCAACATGTTCCCTGCCCAAGGCATTGGAACAGGCTCCCATCACACATTGCCACGGGCATCTCAGTGGGTAACAAGATCTGTCCCAGCCAAACCTCCAGTTCCAATGCCTTCCACATGGCCGAACACAGCAGCAAAGAATGTCACTGGGTTTCCTGACCAGTCTTATAAAATGGTCACCCACTTAAGCGTTTTGAGCCCCAGGCTCCCGGCTAGCATAGTAAGCGATTCTGGGCGCCAATCACGCCTGGTCACTTGATTTTGAGCAATTCTTTGCAAGTAGGGAGGAAGAGACGTACTGAGCCTGCAAGGCCCGTCTTTCCCTCCGTGAGTTCTACAGGGCCTAACAGTGCTGCCTACCATCACCTATTGTCTGAGCTGCAGCCGTATCCCACACCTTTTTCTTTAATAACTGGGCAGGGCTTTGAGCTGAGTGATTGGAAACACACACAATAAATTGACTTCTATTGGGTTATAGACCAGGCTGGTTTATTTACACCCTAGAGGAGGCTCAACCTCTGCCAGATTCCTGACTTCAGAGATTTTGTGGCTGACGTCCAGCAACATAAAAGGATTTTTCCTTGTAACCGGAGCACTTCCTAAAACCACAGGCAGTTTCAATCAATTACCATCTCTGGATGCAATACAAAAATTTTAAGGGACTCAAAAGGACCAGGACTGTTTTTGACCACAAGTCTTTCTAGATCCATAGCAGGAATTGATCTGATAATTGATTTTTTTTCCCTCCTTGTCTGTTCCTGGATCCTCCCCAGTTGCTGCAGATTTCGGAGGATAGAGGATGGTGAAACGGTAGAAAACAGGAAGAGGTGAGACAAGAAAGATTTCTAAACAGGCCTTCTTTTTCTGTCAGCCGAACAAAGCGGAGGCTCTGTTCACGTCCAGCCCACAGCATTGACAGAGAGAACAGCTCCATGTACGGACCCTAATTGTCACCCTTCGGGTGACAGGTACCATGTGAGCCTCAGTTCAAAGCCAAAGTCAAAGCTGAATAAACCTGATTTCAGACAGTCGGCATTTCAAAATAAAAGTATGCAGCCCAAGCCTCAAATGGAAGTCTTCCTGCAGTCTCCAGGAGTCTGATAGAGAGCAGCACCAGGGCAGGCTGCACACACCATTGTTCTCAGTTCTCATAAAACCCAACTGCCTGGCAGAGTTAGCCGTCCTGTCCTAACTGAGCAGAGCTCCCAGGACTGGGGCCAGGGGTGTAACATGCACAGAAAAGATGCCACAGCCTGCACTGGGAAGTTCAAAGCCATGCAGCTGCCAAGGGAAGGAAAGGACCCTTAAAGGAAAGAAGGTAGTATGGTGTCCCTCTATGTTTCAATGTGTAGATGAATTGGGTATTATTTTATATTTAATGGAGGAACTGGCTGACAGTCCTAAGACCTGAACTCTCTATAGTGGATTAAAACATGAAGGGAAGGATATAGCTTGGTAGAGTGCTCGCCAAGCAGGGCTGAAGCCTGGATTCCATCTCAAACACCTCACAAACTGGGTGTAGTGCACAAGCCGGGAAGTCTAGCCATGGGGAGGTGGAAGCGGAAGATTCAGAAGTTCCAGGTCATCCTCAGCTACCCAGCAAGTCCGAGCTCAGACTGAACGACGTGAAGCAGTCTCTAAAGAGTCAGTAAGTAAAGAGAAGAGCCGTGAAGCCAGTCGAACAAGCCGTTAAGCCACACAGGTTCATTCCAAGCCAGCTCCAATGCCCAGCCTCTAAACATCCAATGTGTGTGTGTTATTAACGCTGCTGTATAAAAGCATTGTCCTTCCTTCATGCAAAAAAAAAAAAAGGAAAAAGAAAAATCTTACAGAATCCCACAAAGATGAAGAGATTTGCTTACTGATGCCTAGAAAGCCCGGGCCAGGACCAAACAGGGACCCTGCATTCCAGCGAGGAAGGGAGCCTTCACCAAGAGTCTTCAGAAATGACCACATTTGCATTGCCTCTGCGTGAACTACAAGCTAATTATGCTTTGTTGGAAGGGAAGCAAATTATACTGATTGTACAATAAAAGCTATTGTCCGTCCCAGTATATCCATCATGACTCTGAAAGATGCAAAAATATTGACTGGCTCTAAATAGCATTTTACTTTTCTCCGTAGAGGCAGCAGTTTTGGGGGCATGGAATGGCCAGAGATGGCTCTGTTAAGCAGACATAGGGCAAAAGTGTGACAAGAGAAGCAGGAGATGTGAACAGGACAGTGTCTGTGAGTGACCAAGGAAGAGTTTGTGGGAGTGTCCGTGTGTGCGTGTGTGAGTGTGTGTGTGTGTGTGTATTCTTAAAATTCCCCACAGTACCTGCAACAACAAGACTATAATGAAGCCCACTGACATCTCTCAAAAGAAGGTGATTAATTAAAGTAATTAGGCTCCACTGAATTATTAAAATATGAAGTCTTCTGCAAGATGACCAAAAAAAAAAAAAAAAAAAAGCCAGACCATTTTTGCTGTTCAAAAATTAAAACCATATTCTGGTTCATTAGCTAAGACGGGAACTCACACGTTTTAGCCTACAATCTTATTCACAGATGCGTAAGTGTCTAATATTTCACACCTTTGTAATGGCTCTTGTAAAAAAAAAAGAAAGAAAGAAAGAAAGAAAGAAAGAAAGCAGAAAAGACAGGAAAAGAAAGAGAAACAACATCCCGACTTCAATTATTTCATCACTCACAGAGAAAAGGAGAGTTTTCGAAAGAAAGGCAAGGAGTCTGTGGGGTTTGCTTTGAAAATGTCCTCAGGCCTTGAAAGGACAGGTGTGTCAGGCACAGGACTAGACTCAGGCTGGGGACAAGAAAGGACAAAGAGGCATTGCTCAAAACATTCCTCAGTTGTCTTTGCTAAATGAAGCTGACTGGTGCCCGATTTAGAAACCCTAGCCGTATTGCAGGGCCCCATCTAACCCTCTCTCTGAAACCTACGCTTCTCAGACACAGCTAGCTGTTTCCAAGTCAAGTTCTCACTTGGCTTAGCCCTGCCTGGAGCACACTTGATTACTTAATGGCCCGTGGCCTCTACTTCTGCTGCACAGAGAACTGAGTTCCAACTCCCCTACTTCGCTCTCCCAGAGTTCACCCTTGGCCCAGCACCAGCTATGGCTCCCCTGCTCTGAAACCTTCCAACTTGTCTTCTGCCTTCAGAGCAAATGGTCTTAGTGACCTTTTGGCATCGGCCCTCACTGAATCCTCCAATGGGTGTTTAATGCACCCACTGGAGAAAACATCACTTCTGTCACACATTGTCATGGCTTTGGGTCACTAAACTTAGCTTACAAAAGGTCTGGACAAAAGACTATGGGCTAGTACACATGAAGGGTACCTGGGCCTGGTATCTGTGTGCTCCTTCAGATATCACTATCTTAGGATGGTTGTTTTTCTGTTTCATTTCATTTTCTGATTTTTAATCATGTGCTCTGGGCCTCAAGCAAACTTCCCACTGTTTCGTTGATGCCTCTCCACCAATATGCTATTGTTCAAGAGCCTACCAAAGCCTACCAATCCTCTTGCCTTCACTGAAACAATGAGGTCTACAAAACTCTTTCCCAGACTCAGCCCTGCCCATTGACTCCTAGAGCCCTGTGTTTTGCATTGAAATTTTGAAAAGATGGAGGTAGCGGCCGCATCTGTCTTTGCATCCACCTCACGTTCATAGCAGAAACCATTAGTGTCCGATATTATCCAACTTCCACTGCACGACCTGGGAGTCATGTGACTAGTTGAGATGGATGGACTGTGAACAGTGGTGACAGCTGAGAGACAATGTCCTTCATCCGGCCTTCTCTTCCCGTCCTTGGCAACCAGGGAACTCACATTGGAAAGTTCAGATCTAGGATGGCATCCAAGCCTCCCTTCGTAAGGGTTCCAAGTGACACATGGAACAGAGAAGTCCCAAGAACCCTTGCTATGTGTGTTACCTGAGCAAGAAAGAAGCATTTTGTTGTACTAAGGCTTTAAATGTAGAGCTCTTACTTTAGTATAACCTTTTATATACTGATATAATAGCCAACTTTACAATAAAATAAAAACAAAAAACAGCAAAACAAACAAACAAAAAGTAGAACACAGGACGTACCCAATATTCAAACCCTGAATAGGTGATATAAAAAAAAAAACCTCAAGAGATGTACACACACACACACACAAAAAAAAACAAAAACAAAAACAAAAAAGAAAACAAAAAAGAAAACAAAAAAGAAAAGCAGAGGCTCTCACTGGCCTCACCAAAATAGACAAAGAGGCTAGGCTTGCTAGCCAGTAAAACCTATAGGTCTACCTACCTCTGCCTTTGAATAACATACCCTTTTATTAATGTGTATGATTATGTATGTTGCCCAATCTAATTTCAAGCATTTGATTTTGACTATTTACCTATAGTGCAAACCCTTCAAGGGTTTTCTCAGTTGTTCACAGAGCCATCTACAGCAGCTCTGAGCATGGATTTAGTCAGACCTGGATTAATAAAGAGTCATCCTTGGTTCGACAGTTCGCTCTGTATTCAGTTTGTATCCGAGCTTTTGTTGTGCAGTAACACCTCTCTTATAAAGAAGAAAGCATAATGAACAGATTTCTAAACTTGAGTTTTAATGTTCCCCTCCCCGACTGACTCTAAAAATTCCAACAGAAACCAAATAGGTAGTGATGGAGTTGAAGGCTTGTTCTCAGAGGAGTTTTCTGCCATCTTCATCCCAGATGGATGAACCAAGTGATTCATGCTACATACGTCTTCTACCCTCAGAGAAACTCTTTCAATAGTCAAAACCTCAAAACCTTAAAATTCAAGTCTAGAGCTTCCAGGTGAGGAACTAGACCCTTCTGTCTGGTCTGTCTGTCTGGTTTGCCATAGACCCTTCTGGCTGGTTTACTATAGACCCTTCTGTGTGGTATGCCATAGACCCTTCTGTCTGGTTTCCATAGACCCTTCTGTCTGATGTGCCATAGACCCTTCTGTTTGGTTTGCCATCTGCAGAGATGGAAGCTGTTTCTCTCCTTTCTTCCTTCTTGGTTTGTTGTAGCAAACACTAATTAGGATCCAATGTGTGTGTGGGGGGGGGATACGTTTTGAAACATAATTCACAAACATTATTCTTCTGCTCTCTTAATGATAACTGGATCCCAAGAATGCTCATGAAAATCTGCCTTTTGGACTTTCACAAGCTCCTAGACTATATTGTCTTAACTGTTGGTAAGGAGAAGATTCTCAGAAATGTAGGCATTGTGCTCTCTCCCTGTCATGAATTGGGAGCCTGACAGGAGATTGAAAGACTAACACACCCACAGAGTAAACGCAACTCAATGCAGAAGGGCTGGGCTGAGTTTGGGAACATTCTCTATGAATTGGGATTCAAGAAAGAGCCAAAGAAGGTTAAAAGGAGGCCATTTGTATGAAAGCTGGAAAAACTTTCCACCTGTGGTATATATGTTCTAAACTAGAATGTCGCACTCCAGGACCCTATTCTCAAAACTGAATCAAAAAAAAAAAAAAAAGATTAAACATTTATAGAAGGATGGTGCAAACTTATACCTCATCTGCGGTAAGGTAAACCCAAATTGGGTTCTCTCCCAAGATGCCAGAGTCTTTAACAGAGCATGAGAAATTCAGATAATTACCATCACTGCCACTTGGACAGTCTACCAATGGTGACTGTGCCATAGGTCCAGGCACCTCTCAACTGCCCTCTTAATTGGTTTTCTCTGTGCCAGCTACTGTCAGGGGCTCTAAATGCCAATTTGCCCTGTGGGGCATTGCCTCTGAGTAGCAGAATCAGCTCAGAGCTGCCAGGGCCACCAGGATGTCAGGCTGCTCAGAAGCACTAAACGGGCAGGGTCAGGATATCCAAGGGGGAAAGGGCCGGCTCCAGTGGACCAAAGGCAAACTCAGCCGAGAGACACAGTCTTTGTCAGGTCATTGTTTAAAATGCAGAAGGGAAGCAGAGCTGCACTCTCGAGCCAGGTGGGAGCCAAGGCCGGTAATTAAGAGGTAAGCAACACTGTAGCCAGTGGGCTGGGAATTCACTGAGCAGATGGCCAAGGTGGAAGTGCCGTTGTTCCCTAGCCAAGTGCCCTTGTACACAGATGTCATTGTTGGGTGTGTGTCCTACCAAGGACTCCAGATCTTTGACACAGCAGTGCAGCTCTCCTGCTCCCTGTCTGGTGGGCACATAAGACACCACACCCTCTCCTATCCTTCACCCAAAGGTTGCTAGAGACATTGCTGATCTCAGCCTCAGAAGCCTCCTCATCGGACTTTAATTCTCCTGCTCAGCCTTTGAGATTCTCTCTCTCTCTCTCTCTCTCTCTCTCTCTCTCTCTCTCTCTCTCTCTCTCTTCCCTCCATCCTTTCTTCCTTTCTTTTCATTTATACGAGTGAATATCACTCATTGTGTCCACAATAATGCACATTAGAAATGCTATGTCTAATAAGGCGCGCTTTCCAAATTCCAGTTCACTTTAGCTAGCAAAATGATATAGTTCCTAGGAATAAACTTTGCATAGCCGATCACTGCTTTCTTCTTACCATGGTCAACTCTGCATGTGAGGATGCCATGCTAGCCAGCCACTGGCTTTAAGTATCAAAATGCACATCAGTTTCCCAACTTTACCTTCCCAGCCTACTTAATCTCCTTAGCTCTCATTCATTCACCAGCTCCTCCTGAAATCTATGCCTGGTAGACATCTCAAGCTTACTTAGCACGAGCCTTCTGATTCCTCTCCTTCCGGTCTTCTACCACCTCACCACCAAGCTACCTCCCTCCCACTACAAGGCAGAGGAGTCCCCCAATGGCGAATGTAGTAATTCCAAGCACTACCCATGAGTCTACCCTTTCTCTCATAGCCTTTATCTAGCCAACCAGCATATCTGGAGGAAAATCAACATCCCCTGCTTCTTACCACATTTTTTTAAGTTTGAATTTTCTCAGTGGTTACAGATCCTATTGTGCATGCAACAGATTCCATACCAATTTTGAGGTTTCATAGAGTCAACCATTGGGGGAGGGGCATGTCAATAGAGTCTAGATTAACAACCCAGGTCATTGGCTGCTATAAATGAGTGTTTATATCTGTTTAATAGTTTTAGATGTTAAGCTACTTAGGGACAGGGCTCCTCCATGTAATTATCTCTGTAGGGCACCTGGCGCGGTGCCTCATATAGTTAATCCCTTAATTAAGTCTTTTTGAATATCATATGGAGAAGAAAATGAACCATTCATCCAATAAATATTTATTGAACACATACCATGTGCAGAACCCTGTGCTGGTTTTCATGGGAGATACAAAGACTTGGGTAGAACAGAAAGGGAAAGTTAGCCAATCATACAGAGTGACAGAGATAGGAAGGGATGCTGGAGCCCTGGCTTCAGAGTCCAGCAGGGATAGGGAGATGGATGAGGTAAAGATGAGTTTGTTGAGATGTAAGGTCTTCCTGAGAGGTCATAGAAAGGCCTGGTGTTACCAGGGATAGAAGGTTAATAGTAACAGAATTACCATTCAAGCCATATGCACCTCAGAGGCTAGTAGGAAGGATAGTTCCACATCATTCAGAATCCATGGACTACTGAAAGGTTCCAGGAACTCTCTTTTACTGTTGTTTTTTTGGTTCACAAGTAGGAAATGGGTTATATCAAGCGCCTTTGCAGGTGCTGAGACATCAGGATGCTAAGAGAAGATCTGGGGCATCCGGATGCTTAGTCATGGGCTGGGTATGAACAAGTGCTTCCCGGGCAGATGCCGGGCTTCCTCATACGAAACATCTCCCTTCAGAGTGACGCATAACTATGGCTATCATTGTTGCTGCCCAACGTTTTGTAGGGCCAGGCCATGAACCCAGAGCATGCTTGCTTTTTCTCAAGAGTCTACCACTGACTAAGCTACATTCCCTGGTCTGCAGTAAAGCATTTTTCTCTTCGTTATTTTACCGGTTGCTCTAACCCTCCCCAGTGGAACTGGGAGCCGGGATGGTGTAGGGCAAGACAGCCTTGAGCACACACAGTTTTTGTAATGGCCTACAGCTCCCAGAAAAGCCCTGCTTAAGAATCTGCTCAACAAAGAATCGCTGGATTTTACAAGTTGAACTGAACCAAAATGGCCATGTGTGTAGTAATTCAAAGAGGGTGTGCTATGTGAGTTCCTGATCACTGGCTTGATCACCTGTAGGGGGAGGATCTTGGTGCTTTGAGGATCTGGATTAAAGAGATGACTAGTCCTTCCCACACATTGGATAAAGTCCCTATACTCAGTACACTTAACTCAGTCAGCTTAACAGATAGTTCTTGGATAGAGCAATCAGTCACCAAGAGCCTTCAAGTTACCCTGAGTGAGATTTAAACTATGATTTGAGTCTGTCTGGAACTTTTACAAGCATCTTACAGAGATGGCTAGTTTGACCCTGAACCATCAGAGCGGCCACAGACTCCTTATTCTTCAATATATGAATAAGGGGATCAGGGACAGAGGACAAGTTTGAAATTGGTAGACAAGAAAGCAGTGCCAGAACAGAACACACAGCCAACCTATGACACGGCGTCTTTTGTATGGGTGAGAGGCAGTTGTTTAGTGATCAGAATAGACCCTGTGGTTCCTGACCTGCACCAACTTCAAGCTGTGGAGTTAGCTCTGCTGTCTCTTATCATGACTCAGACATGCAGTGGCCATGGCCCTGTGACCATGTGGCATTTTCTCTTCAGCTCACACAGGAGTGGGACTCTGATTATCTTTTGACTTAATGAGTGTTTGGTTTATATTTGGTGAGATCTCCAGTTAAAAGGGCCATATCTAGATGTGTCTTAGTTAGGGCTGCTATTGCTGTGATAGAACCCCATGACCAAAAAACAGCTTGGGAAGGAAAAGGTTTATTTCACTTACATAAAATTAGCCATTCCAACTGACCCCTTGTCAGCCTGACACTCAAACATATCACTTTTCAATTAGAACCTTTCCTGTTTCGTTTATCCCCAAGATTAATATTAATATCACAACATAAAACATGCATAGCTTTAAGAGGGCCTATATTCTTTACAAATTCAAACACATTTTAAAGTGAAATGCAGTATCTTTACAATATCCAGTCTCTTTAAAACTCCAAAACCTCTTTTAAAAGTTTAAAGTCTCTCAATGTGCATTCCAGTAAAGATCAAAATTAAGTTAAATATTCTGTTACTTCAACAGGGAAGAACGGGGCACACTCACAGTCTGAACAAAGCAAAATCAGACTCCAACACTGAAAATAACTCAGTGTCCAATGTCTGGGCTTCATTCATGATCTTCTGGGCTCCTTCGTGGGGCTTCGATCACTTCTCAGCTCTGACCTCTGCAGCACGCAGCTTGTCCTCCAGGCTCTGGCTGGCTCCAGGTCACTACTGCTGCTGTTCTTGGTGGTCATCCTGTGGTACTGACATCTCCAAAATGCTGGGCTCTTCTGCTACAGCTGGATTGTACTTTCACCAATAGTTTCTCTTGGGCCAAGTCTCAACTTCTCCCAATAATCCCTGGGGAGTAGATCCTGGGGATTCCACTGGCACTAAGGCAGAACCTTCTTCTTTGGCATATTCTGGTCTCTCAAAGTACCAATGTCAACATAAAACCCTGGTGTCTGTATGCATGTACATACACTTGGACAGATATGAGCACACACGTGAAAGAAAGAGAGAGACAGACAGACAGACAGACAGACAGAGACAGAGAGTGGAAGGAGAAAAATGAGGAGATGAAGCCTCCATCACAGAAACTCTGTGACCCACTTAAAGCTGTTGTTTTTTACCTAAACAGCAAATTCTCATTTATGCACACAGGTAGGGAACTAATAGTGTAGACACCTATATAGATATCAGCACCTCTTTCTGTTCCTTCATTGGTCCTCTCATTCTTCCCAGAAGAATCAAGCATGACGAGGGCCAGGTGACTTGCTAAACACTGGAGATTTAGAGCCGACTAGGGTACGGGACTGTTTCTTTAGTGAGATAGTCAAGTAGCTAAAATAGACAGGCAAGTAAGTGATCATGACAGAAGATGCTAAGTGATGTGGCAAAAATATGGGCACAGAGTTCACAGGAACAGAGGGGAAGGCTATTTCTATACTAGTGGAGGCCTACTATGAGCCAAGAGACTAGCAAAGCAAACTACCATGACAACAAAGACCCCTGTGACCACCAGTTGGTCCAAAAGCTAAGCCTGTGTCAAGTGTAGGGAGCTGAGTTGTCAAGTGTGTGTGTGTGTGTGTGTGTGTGTGTGTGTGTGTGTGTGTGTGTCAGGAATGGAAGTGTGAAAAGGATCAGAAGCACGGATGTGTTGGCTGATTTTAAGAACAATGCTCAGAGCCAACCGCCATCATGATGGGACTCCTGTACTGCCTGTGTGATGTCAGCAGTGAGTGTGGATATGGGCTCAGGAACATCTGAGTCCATCACCAGATTCGGCTGAACGATCCTGTTCTCACTGGGGGACCTCTGGAGAGAAAGCGCATGTGCTGGTGTTCAAGCTTGGGCAGGAGTTTCTATAAAAGAAAGTTCCATGCAGCTGAGTGTTGCTAGTCCCACGTGCCTCTTCCCAACACTGCAGGTATGGTGTTCAAAGCCACCTGTCCCCACACGCCAGTTGTCATACCAGCACATCCTCCACCACATTTACACGGAGTGATCTTTGTTCCCCCCAAACAGTCTTCAATTCTTTAACTTTTTTTTTTCTTTTATTGCCCCCTTCTCTCCAAATGTCTTCCGATTAAAGTTGTGCATTTTTAAAAAAGTCTCCAGCCCGGATACTAGCCCATCTTGGAAGATTTTCTCTCCTGATGCCCTAGGTAAAAGGAATCATTCCCTAAGATGTCTTCAAGGTCCCGCTGCCTATGCTTGCCTTCTGCCTTGGCTTAAACACAGTGCTTCACATACTTGTTTGATACGTAAGGAATATTGTAAGCTGTTTACGGAGGGGCCATATTCTGTTTGCATAACATTTTTTTTTTTACTAGAAATGTCACCTGCAGAAAATGTGAGTTAGTGTCTGTTGAACTTGGATACACACATTCATGAGTTACCACCAGTCACAAGTTCTAACCTTCTAGAATATTTACTACGTTGTTTTTTGTTTTTCTTCTTTTTTTTTTTTAATGAATCTTTTGAAACTGAGTTGCAAGCAAATATCCTGACACTCAGCCCCAAGTACTTCAGGACTAGCCATATGGACTTTTTCCTATAAAACCATAGTGATCTATTCAAATCTAATTATCACTAATCTCCTGGGATCTACAAAGTTCCCAGTTATGTCAGAGACTTCTGTCATAACTTTCCCTCTTTAGATTGAAGATCTAATCAAACTCATACATTGTATTGGTCGAACCATTTTGTTAAGACAGTATGTTGGTCAAAGATTTCCTTGACCTTTGGGAAAAAATCCTAAACAACTCCAGGCAAGCCTAAGATCAGGTCTTGACAGGGTTCTGGTAACTCTCTAACTTTATTTCATTCATTTATTGCCCCCTTTTCCCAAAATGTCTTATCTTCTTCTGATTAAAAGTGTGCATTTTTTAATCTCCAGTCCCAATACTAGCTCATCTTGGAAGATTTTCCCTCACACTACTAATTCATCCCTGTAATGTTTCCTGGCCCAGGAAGCATGAGTTGTTTCTGAGAATGCTGGCTCTAATGGAGAGACAGTCATGCCCATCGCCTAGAAGAACCTCACGAGAAGATGGTGATGATAAGGACAACTGTGTCACCAAGCTAGAAGACAGATGCCTCCTTCCGTCCTCCACTAGCCTAGCATCACCTACTACCCTAAGCTGAACTTTTCTGGGGCTCCATTCCAGCCTTGCCCATGAAAACAGAGCACTACATGACAGATACCACCCTGGTGGCCATGTATGGGCACTGAAGCCCTTTTGAAACCATATCTGATAAATTAGAGAAATCAGTGTACAGAGTAATTCTCATCAAGCTATCTAAACGTAGATATTTGTTTAAAGCAGAAAATAAATGAAACGTCCCTCAAGAATTTCAGAGCAATTTTTTTTTCTAATTGTTCACAGACAATAGCAGCATAGGTTGGGTGGCTGTTGAAGGGCATCATTAAACAGAGGGAAGAAGAAGCTAGCTCAGTCGTGAACATTATATGACTAAGGAAAGGCTTCAGTCATCTCTGAGGAGCCAGCGACTTTACACAGAGATTCCAGGCCAGGACTTGAGCTTGTATGACCTTGGCCAAGCTCCTTAACTTTTAGGAACTTTGTCTATAAAACAAAGGAAGTTGGGTTAATAGTAAATTGCAGTTACTTAAGATAGATAGATGATAGATAGATAGATAGATAGATAGATAGATAGATAGATAATAGATAGATAGATAGATAGATAGATAGATAGATAGATAGATAGATAGATAATCTGGCTGTATATTCCAACCACCCAGTGGGAAGTGATACTACTGTGGGTTTTTAACACATTCCCTTTTCACTGTGATGGAAGCAGTTTTGAGAAGGAATCCATTCCTTCCCACACTGATAGGGTCCCTTGGAGCCTGAGCTTCTGATGCTCAGAAATGGAGGGATCAATGGTTCAAACTGATCTTAAGCAGTCAGAGCTGAAAACCTCTGCATAGTCAGATGTTCAAAAGCTGATTCTCAGAAGCGAATCAAGTCAGTGAGACCCAAGAACACTGGAATCCTTCCACCGGTCCCAAGGAGTGTTGCTGTCAATATGCCTGCTTCTCCGGCTTAGTTCACTCCCCCGCCCCCGGCTCACCCCAGGCGGAGCACCGTACAGTCTTACCATGCAGAGGCATGTATTTTTCAGAGAGAAAGGAAGATCCAGGACACCAAGACCTCAAAACATTCTGGAAGTATTCACCCACCATTTTTTTTTTCCATGCTTGATTCATAGAGCTCGACCACCACTGGGCAGAGAAAAGGGAAGGACAAGATGGCCGCGCAGCCGGCCTGCCTGGCAGACTCCAACCCCAGTCAGCCACCACCAGGCTTTCCAAGGGCAGGACCTGAAGCATCTGCCAGATGGGTGCTGGCTTTTGATCAGCACCGAGTCGAGCCAGAGACCTGCTCGAAAGCCAGGAAGCTCCCTGAAATTAGCTAGCAGAGATCTCCCTAGCTTCCTTGACCAAGTTACCTGAAGAGTTTGAGGACAGATTGAAAAAAAAAAGCGTGGATGGGGGGGGGGGGCACACAGTAAAGACCAGACCTTCTTTTCTGTGGCCAAGTCATTTATTTCCAGCTCAGCCAAGGGAGGCAGGGCACCCTTTCCGCTCTCGTGGGTGGAAGTGTGTGTCTTGTGGCCAGAGTTAACTATTAGTGCCCCTGCACTCAGAGCGCAGTCTTTTAACCTCATAGGATAACACCTGTGAAACCCGAGGCTACTAGAATGGGTCCCCAAGTATCCCTGCCTGGTGTGTGACGCGCAAAGGGGCTGTTTACAAGACATATGATCATTCCAGCGGGTCCACTCAGCAAGGTCTGCTGGAGGCCTCGTCTTTTCAAGAGGTCCTCTGGGGTGTGGGCTGCTATCCTCAGGAAACACAGCTTGCATCCTTAAGGGAGATTCAGAAATCCCCCACAGCTGTTAGGAGGTTGTGTCTGGCCCTGGAAGGAGCAGCCAGGCCAAGGGTTAAACAGAGGCTCAGCGTGTTCTGTGCCTGGCAATAGCAGTCTACATGACTCCAGGCCTCTTGTCTTTCACAAACCAGTTCAGCTTATTCGCCCTAACCTTCATAAAACCCAGAGGTCCGTCCTAGATAGACAAAGAACTCCAATTCTACCCTAACAGGCTTCGACAAAGTTCAACTGTTGCATCCTGCCTGAATCTCCACGTTCACTCCCTCCGGTCACCCTAGCTGCACGCCTGTTCAGTCCACCCCCCCCCCCTTTCCTTTGGGGATAAATCAGCCTCCGTTTGCGTTTTTGTTTTAATTCTTTCAAAGGATGAGGAATGTTGACACCCCTGAAACAAGCCTCTGATGTCTGGTTAGACTTCAGACGGCTGAGTGTGAGCGTACGCTGACGCAATCGGGCCGATTGGGTTAAACCAAATATTACAATCGCAAGAACTCATCTGGAACTAATAATTTTGAGGCCACCGAAAGTAAAAGGGCCCGCTTTGGGCTTGGCCAGTGGCAGAGGCCAGCTCGGGCCAATGCTGCCACCTGCCGTGGGCGCGGGGAACAGGGCGCGCCGCCTCGGCCTTCCTGTTTTGTTCGCGACCCCTATGCACCCACGCAAGGCAGGTTCCTCGCCCGCCAGACCATGGCTATTTTTAAAACGCTAGCGCCTGTCCCCAACCCTTAAGGTAAAGATAGCCAGTCTGGCCGTTCACTGTCTTCTCTGAAAAAGGACCACTTCCCAATTATAGACCCAAGACTGGCTAGCAGGGCACTCGCAGTTGGAGCTCCATTAAGCAAACAACCCCTTGTGCTAGAGATCGTGTGTCGCAGGCTCACTTAGAGGAAGGCTCATTTAAGGAAGATTGTTTTATTTTGCGGGAGATGAAGGAAACACACAACTCTGGGTTCTGTCGGCACATTGCTGAACTGCAAGTCACGTGCCAGATCCAGAAATGATGAAAACATCTGTTTTTGCTTTAGCCCAGCGAGGCCCCGACGGTGGGGAGGGGCAGGGAAGGGACCGAGGTGACTTTGCTCACGAGCGCCATCTTCCGAGCCTGCTGGGGAAACGCGTGAGATCCCGGCACAATGCAAGTTGCCGCTCACCCCAGGGGAAGGAAGAGATCAACAGGTGGGGGTCTGTGCCTGGGAGACCACTCTCCTCGGAGGGCAACCCTGGCTGTGCCCCGGGAACTCTGCAACTCTGAGTTGTCTCGGGGTGTTCTCAACAAAGAGATCTTTCTCTGGTGACTGCTCTGGGGCAGAGGAAGAGACCGAGGGTGGCAGCGAATGAATTCTCAGGTTGGAAAGGAAAGGAAGGCGGTAAGGGGGAGGGGAGGGGCTCTTGGTTTGCAGACAGTAAAATTTGCGGTTCCTGCAGGCTGAAATCTCCCAGAACAAAGAAACCACTTCCCAGCTCCCGCCCTGCACTTCCACCAACCAGCTCTCTTTCCTGCTATGGTTATGCAGTAGGTCTGAGAATGCTCCAGAGTTCAGAGATACTACTGTCGGCAGGCAGAGCTTGCCCATCTCTTTCTGTGTAACTCGCCCAACCTCCAAAAAGCCAGTGGTGGATCCCAGCTCTGAACAGGGGCCACACTGACAGCCATGACATACAACCTTAGCGTTTTGTTCAGTGTTCCCCCAAGTTATTCATTGCTTGCCTGCCAAGTGCCCAACACTCGGCGCAAGTGTTTGTACGAAGTATATATGTGTACAAATGCGTCAGAGGAAAACGTGTGCATGTCAGTGTTACACACAATGACAGCTAGGACCTCAGAGGCAGGGAGAGGAGGACAGATGAGGGAGGGATGTAAAATCCTCCTTTGCTCTCAGTGAGGAATTCCTTCCTTCAGCCTGCTTCTGCCCTAGCCTCTAGCCCTTACAGACAAGCCCTTCTCAGCCTTTCTGGGAGTGCGGTGTCAGGGGACCATTATTTTTCTCCTGTCACTCCCGGTCAGCGGTAGTCCAGGACCCAGGCTCCATTCTCAGTTGTCTTTTCCTTACCAGATGAAGATTCTTAAGTGTTACTGTGTAATTGTATGTGCTCCTACATACATGCTTCCCACAGGTAACAAGGGGTTAATAAAAAAAAGAGCAAAACGCTGGTCAAAAAGATGCAGGCTTGCCAGGGGCTCCTGTGTCCCTTGACTGGTCTGATGAGCCCATCCTCAGCTCTGGGGCAACATTCCCCACAGTAAGTGTGTCTGTACAGTCTGACTGTGTCCTCTAACCTACAAACCGACAGGTTTTAAAAGGAAACTGAGGCTATCTATCGGAGCTGCATCCTTTCCTATCCCTCTTCAAATACATATAGAAAGCTTGTCCTTTATATGGGTCAGGAACCTGTCTACGATCTAAGGGATTTCAGAAAAAAGACTCTTCATTTTTTTACAGCTGAACACGTTTTCTAAGAAGCAAGCCTGTCCTCCACATAGCCTGACAGGAGCTATGTCCCCACTGACCATATCTGTTTCCATGGTACCGAGCGAGTTCTTAGATTACTGGGGCCCAAGCTAACCTTCTGAGTCCCCGCAGACTCACCTGTCCCCAGCAGCGCTTGGCTCTGGTTCCCAACACCCCCCCCCCACACACACACACATCCCCACCCCACATCCCCCATCCCACCCCCATTGTCAGGGACCTCTTCCCAATTCATTTCTTGTTCCAGGCCTTAAAAATGTCAGAACATGAAACTGCCTTTTAGCCTGGCTTAACATCAATCTAGTATGGAGAGTTCTGATGGATTGTCTTTGTGTTCTACAGAGGGAGCCGTCCGCTCACTGTCTCAAATTTCCTTTCTGCTCTCTAGGCCCTCCACACCTCCTTTTCTTTTTCCCTACCTGGTTCTTCAACAGGTCTGTGTTTGCACAGGATGTGAAACTTATTATACGATGTGATCATCTCAGAACTCAGATTTACATTGTTCTTATCAACATCAGAAAAACAAAAATCTCTAAAGTAGACTTCAACAATAAGACAGTAGCAAAACAAAACAAAACAACGTGGGTTAAAAACAAACCTGGGAGCAGTGTTCCCTTCCCTGTGAAGGGTCATAGCCCCAAACAGTTGTTTAGTCCTGGCCAAGACTCTCTTTTCCTAGCATAAAAATAATTTGGTCCCTGCTTGTCTCCATCCATCTTGGTGTGATCCTCCCCACACAGAAAAAAAATAACCTTTGTTCAAAGCTCTGCTCTCCTAAGCCGGGCTGAGTTCTGCAAGATCACTCTCCACACACCACAAGCTCAGCCCCTCCCCTCCAGCGCCAAACAGACCCTAATCCAAAAGCCGCTCTTTTAAATAGAGGCTTCTCGTATGCTTAAATTCCTAAATAAAAGGAATGTCGACCGCTACTGCTAGTTTCCCCAGTTAAATCCGATTTTCACTGAAATGCTGCTTGCTCAAAAAATCTGGGCATGAGCTGCAGGCGAGAACTAGAATTCTCCAGCTATCTAGAGAGCCCTCTAGTGGCCAATATAATACCTGTCCCAAACAAAGAGCGCCAGAGCCAGTACTGCAACAAAGACAGAAGGGTGGTCGCTAGCCTGTGTGGAAAATCCGACAGAGGACCATCCCCACACTCCTCTCCATGGAGGTGTGTCTCACTTAAAGGAAGCCAAGACAGACTCTCAACTCGAAGAATGATGGCATTATTTGCATGGCAAAATGGCCCTTCATTAGATAAAAGAGGGACAGGTTTGAACTTTCTTTTTTTCTTTCTTTCTTTCTTTTTGGTTTTTCGAGACAGGGTTTCTCTGTGTAGCCCTGGCTGTCCTGGAACTCACTTTGTAGACCAGGCTGGTCTTGAACTCAGAAATCCGCCTGCCTCTGCTTCCCAAGTGCTGGGATTAAAGGCGTGCACCACCACGACCGGCTTGAACTTTCTTAAATGATAACTCCCCCTATTTTTTAAGGGTTCTGCTGAACTGGGAGAGGGGTCTGATGTGCAAATCTCTAGAACACATCTATGGGATCTAGCAGGGTGCACTTGAGCTTCCTCTACTTGACCCACAGATGACATTTCTTTCTACCTGTGAAAATCTCCTAAGTACTGTGACCTTGAGACATGAAGCCAATGGAGGTTGGGGGGGCCCTTGGAGATAAGAAAAGGAGGAGCAGGGTCAAGATCTTCTGAGCCCAGGAAGCCTTTCTAGGGGACTGTGAAAAGGCAGACGGCTCTGTTGGACCTGACAGACTTACACTTTTCCAGAAAGGGTTCTAGCTCTGTTACAAGTTAGCACATCATGTCACACAGGCATGCCTGGATTTCTTCTGGTGTCACAGAAAGAGAGAGAGAGAGAAAGAGAGAGAGAGAGAGAGAAGACAACACAAACCAGCCACCGATTTCTACGGAGTTCGGATCCCTGGTCATTGTAACAACCTTTGCTATCTGGAAGCATGGTAGAAGGAGAGGGGAGGAAGCATGCTTCCCCTCCAAGTCCCTTCATCCTTCTGACTCATCTTGAATCCCTCACCTTTCCTCATTCACACCTGCTACCAATCAACATACACACACATATGCACACACGAATGCACTCACACATTCACACTCCTGCGCGTGTGCACACGTTCTCTCTCTCTCTCTCTCTCTCTCTCTCTCTCTCTCTCTCTCTCACACACACACACACACACACACACACACACACACACACACACACACACACGGCTTGCTGGATGCTGGGAGAAGCCAAGGCGAGGCGGGGGTAGAAAGCTTACCTTTCCCACTCCCTGCTCCATCAGATAATGCTGTCAAATCTCCTCTGTGCCATCATGGTCTATGCTCAAGACCTGATGTCTGTGTTCTCCACAAATGTGTAGACTGAGATCATGCCCCCACAAAACGATAGTATTGGGAGATAGAGCCTTTTGGGTCATGAGATTGGAGCTATTGAATAGGATAATTTCTCTCATTAAAAAAAAAAAAAAAGATGTACCAGGTTGCTGCTGGGGTTTGTTTGTTTGCTTGTTGTTTGTTTGTTTTTCTCCATTCAAGTAAAAAGCAAGAAGTCTATGAAAGGAGAGGCCCTTGCAGATGCTATCTCCAGAGCCTGGATTTTGAACTTCTGGCCTTTAAGTCGGTGAGAAACAATGTGGTCTATAAGTCACCTACCTTGTAGCATTATGTTACAACCACGCCAATGGACTTTCCCAGCTGGGTTTGAATTGTTTTGTATTCTTAGCTGAAGCAAGGATCCAGTGTCTGTCTGGATCGGCTTCTGAGTCCATCAAGACCCGGAGAAAGGACATATGGGAAGATGAAGTGTTATTTGTCACATGAGTATGTAGCAGCAGGACCACAAACGTCCAAGCAGTAAAGGACCAGAGATGGCAGCAATGCCACCAACCTAAGCACACCCCTCTCCTTTGTCCATTACTACTAAGTACACTGGAGCTGCTTCCCAAAGCAGGAGGTAGGGCAGGGTGGAGGAACCTGAAGTCACTTCTCCTTTCCCATTTTCTGTTCATCTTGTGTCAATCCAGTCTCCATGCATATGACATCCTGAAAATCAGGGACACCTATAACTTTCTCCTCCATAAATAAAGCATGCCTCACCCAGGGCTACAGAGAGCTGCAGGAAGACACCTGTGGGTGACACCTATACTGCTAGCAATGAGATGCACTGTCTAGTGCGTTTCTTGATCTGCCAGCGTCCTCACAGTGGCCAGTGAGTTCAATGGTTATCTGTATTGACAGGTTAACTGTATCGGCAGGGAAGAAACAAGCGTGGGTCAAAGGTTACGATGCATAGCATCAAAGTTCCTCAGCCGGGATTGTGTCCCAGACTCCAAACCACATGTGATTCCACAAGGTGACCACGGAGCATGCCTCCATGAGACACAACTGAGCTCGCAGCCTTTGTTCTTGAACTTTCTCTGGTCGCTAACCAATTGGAATACTCTTTTCTCCATTCCCTGGGCACCTGCACACTCCAGATTCCCACTCGCCACTTTGACCTCTCCACAGCCACTTGTGCTGATGGCCTTTTAACTTCAGAAGATTCACCAAGCAGGTATTACTTTGAGATGTCTATTATTCTGAAATACCCCTCTCTCTCTCTCTCTCTCTCTCTCTCTCTCTCTCTCTCTCTCTCTCTCTCTCTCGGAGAGAGAGTGCCTGGTTCTAGTAACTCTGGACAGACAGTACACATCTCCATGCCTGCAATGTTTCAATTCCACATACATTTAGCTAATTAGTTATGTTTAATAACTTGTCCTGTCAGCTTGAGGCTATGCTTGCTGATGTCAGGAGTTTGGTTTACTAAAGCATATTCAAAACCTGGACAGTACTCCATCAAAGTTTGCTAAGTGAAAGAAGTCAACTCTCACTGTATCCCACCTGCTCCACTGAATCCTACCGCCAGCCCTTTAACATTTCCTAAAGAGAACTCACTACCCTTTCCAAGCCTGTCTTTCTCCCTCCCTTCATACCTAGGTAAATAATATCAGCCACCCACTTCGTCTTACAGGCTGGGTGGGGATATCGGAATTATTCTAGCCCTGAATCACTTCATTTATTCATTCATTCATGTGTGTGTGTGTGTGTGTGTGTGTGTGTGTGTGAGTGTGTGTCTTTATGTGGTATATGTACATAAGTATGTGTCATAGATGTATGTGTTGAAGTGTGTGTAAATATGTACAGAATGCACATATATGTACTACATGTGAAGGTCATAGTTCCATGCCAAAAGTCTTCCTTGGTATCTTTCCAACCTTATTCTTTTGAGACAGTTTCTTTCATTGAATCTGGAACATTCTGATTCATTGGACTGGCTGCCAGTGAGTTCTAGGGATTACCCCTCTCTCTACCCCCCAACCCCCAGAGCAGGGATAACAGGCTTTTAAAAATGAGTTCTGTGTATCAAACCCAGGTCCCCATGCTTGCCCAGAAAGAAGTTTATTACGTCATCTCTCTAGCCCTCTGTGCCACTCTTTGGGACGACACCCCTGCCCCCGATGACTACTTGAGCTTTTAGGATGTCATTGTCCTTAGGATTCTCCAAAAAGCAATCTCTGCCCATCTCTCACCCTGTGGGGAGACTCTTCATAGATGAGACAATTGAAGATTGCTGAATTAAAGCAGTGCTTGGACCAGGAGGTAGAGCCGTGCAGTGAAGTCTATCCAGAGAGAGGGGTGTGGACTATCACGATGGCTGTTGGGCACTCTTGAAAGCCATGGAACATCTTCACATGTTACAATTCCTGCCGATCTGTCTCTAGCAGACCTTTTCACCACCCTCTAGGGTAATTATCCCACTTCAGAGACAAGAGGATTAAGACACAGGAGACTTGGCAAATTGTCACATACCATACACATCAGCCTTTGCCTATCCCCTTGCCCCTGATCCTCTCTCAGAGTGGGGTCTGTCCAGTTAGCATGCTGTGTGATGCTACATAAGTTGGCTTGCTTTGTTTCCTAACTTTTTTTTTTTCTTTTTGTCTATCAGGGACTCTGGGAGACATAAATCATTAGATATATATCCTGTCTAACAGGGATGGGGGGAAAAAGGCCAAATGAGCTACATTCACCAGGTTCTTTTACAAAGAGGTAGCCAGTACATGGGAGGAAGTTGTTGGATGGATGGTTTGGGAGACCTCTTTAAAATGGAACTGCAGAGTGGTACAGCTCACTGGGGATCCCAGTAAACCCTGTGTGAGTATGGTAAGAGCAGAGAAAGTTCTAAGAACAATAGATAAAGTCCCGAGAACGTGTGAGTGTGTAGTGTTTGACACTGGCACAGCCCTGTCAAGGACACAATGCCTCAGACCCATGGGAGGGGCAAAGCCTTCCCCGGGTGAGTCTCAGAGGGATGGCAAGGCCTCCTTCAGCTCCCTCAGGTCCAAGTGTGAATGCTGACAGTGTATGCCCATCTTCTTATATGAGCCATTGACCAGTGTGTTTAAAAACTAGCAACCACAGCTTTCTTCTCCCAGATGTCTGCAACGTGAGGATGCTGGCCTCCTAAGACCTCCAACTGAGGCAAGATAATCCCTCCTGCTGTGTTGGGCATAATACAAGTTATGGTTCTGGCTTCTTGTTATGGATTAGGTGTGTCCCTGCAGAAAGAGCACAGCTCACCTGATGCCAGCTTTTTTGAATACCTGTCTGTGTGTCTGTTTAACTGTCCTTTCTTCATTCCATCATCACCCAGCCAGGTTTTCAGGACCAAGCTATGCTAGATGTGGCACTCAACCTTCTTTTTTGATGCTGGCCCCTCAGACTTGATGGTTGGAATGTGAGCTACACACAGACTGTGGACTAGAAAGAAAACAGTGCTAGGGGTAGTGGAGCAGAAAGACAGGGAGTTCTGAATCTTCAGTGCCTGGGTTTATTCCTTAAAAGCAGGTCATACATCCTTAAAAGCAGTAACAGTAATGAAAACTGAAGCAATGAATATAAAGGAAAATGGTGAGGGGCATACGGGAGAATTTGGAAGTAGGAAAGGGAAGTGAGAGATGTAATCATAATCTCCAAATTTTTTTACAAGTATAGAAAAATCAGGTTACGCCATTCCTTCATTCAGTCGACCACTTTATGAACTGTCAAAGGCTGCCACCACCTTGTCCCTCTCTCTCCCAATAAACCTTTGACATGTGGAACTGTTTTGGCCTGGTGTGCTATGTTTAGATGAGAGCCGCTATTCTGACACATCAGCTGCTACGTGGCTAAAAGATCGGGGCCAAGTGACCATGGACTGAAACATGTGAAACTAGGACTCAAACCTTTATGTTAAGTTGGTTTATATCGGGTATTTTGTCATAGTAACATAAAACTAATGAACACTATCAGAGCCACTTCTAGCTCATGTACAAAGAACTCTCTCACATGAGCCTGGGATGCCTCTGAAGGAAGAGGAAGCCACCCAGAGGTCTACTAGCTCCGAGTCAAGCCATATGAATATAGGATACAGCTGCTTGTACCAATATTCCCATGACGATGTCAAAGATAATGTAAGGGGGGAAATCTTATAATAGAGTTCAGCGCAAGAAGAAAATAGCAATTTGTTAATTTGTGTTTTAGAGCTTGTATTGCTTGGGGATTACAGACTTCCAAGTTGAATTGAAGACTAAGAGAAACATACCATGGATGCTTAGAAAGACAACCAGAGGTCTGAGGGTATAATCTAGTAGTAGAGTACTTCCTTAGCCTGTCCATGGTCCTGGGTTCAATTCCTAGGATCTAAAGGTGGGGAGGGGATGAGCAATCCTATAGGGCAGTAAAAGGCCCACTGCTATTTGTGCTTTATAAAGCAAGAAGAGTGGCTAGCTCTGCACGTTTTACTGAGGTTTTCCAATCAACTTTTAATTCCTGAGCACAAAACAGACTAGTACTAGGCAGTGGGACTGTATTATTATTATTATTTTTTACCTCCCCTCTCCTAGTGAGAAAGACTTTGTACACTAAAATAGCTGGTGATACAGTGAAATGAGCATCGAGCTCTGCGTAAGCCACTGACAGCACACTCTTCTACCTCAAGGTAGAGTTCATCACACTGCAGTCAGTGCCCTCACACCACAGAACCAAGGACGACAAGCGCAGCCTTAGCGTCAGGACTTTAGGATACAGAAAACAAGTTTGCTGACTAGCTAAGCTCTTAGACAACTCACAGAAAACCTTCAATCTCTGTTCCCTCTTTGACAAAAATCACATGGGATGTACAATGGCCTCTCAGCCCCGATGATTTGTTTTAACCTGTTTCAGGGGCAGAAACCATGTCTGTCCTGTTCACGTTATATTCTTAGTGGTGTAGAGGGTACTGGATAGAGAAGAATGCTCATGAGATGCTGCCATGAGATCCAGGGCCATTGACTCTACCACCCAAGGAGCTTCATATCTTACCAGTTAGAGCTTGAGACATGACCTTCTTCATCTTTCCTTTCCCTAGTGGCTACCTTAATCTTTGGATTTTCTCTTCCCTTTAACACCTCACTATCGTAGAATCTGTAGATCTAGGAGAGATTCCAACAGAGGATTCAGTATCTATTCAAGTGGGTTCTACACTTGATTCCTTCCAGCTCTGGCAGGAGAAGCTCAGAACTACACTGTAATGCTCAGGAAAACCGTTTGACATAGTCTCTGTGCAGTTGAAATGGAGAGTGTATTCACCAGCCAGTACTAAGTACTGAGCTCCTCCAAACTCCTCCTCTCATCCCCTTACACAGACCCATGGAGAAGGGCCATCACCCAGCTGCTAGCATCTTTTAGGTAGTTCCCCGTCTTTTCTGTAGAACTGTGATACAACCATGGCTGGAGAGTCAAGTTCCCTTTGTACTAAATAGTGACCACCATGTGAGCACCATGCTTGTGGCCCGTCCTATGTGTGTATTCACATCCTCCTTACTCTTGCATGCCTGCCAGTGATCCCCATTTCCCTTTGATGAGAGGCATTCATTGCTGGCCCTCCTATCTTCTGAGAAATAAAATGAAAGTTTGTGGAGCTAGAAAGGAAAAAGACTCAAAAAGTAACCCCCCCCCCCCCGTGAGTTCCTTGGTGTGAATAATGACGCTAAGCCCTTGACTATACTGGCAGAAGAAGGGCGATATGACCATAGGCTGGCTACCTGGTTAGTGACAGTCCCCTGCCTCCTCCTGTCTTCAAAGTAAGTCTGTATCAAATGTGCTTATAGAAACCATGGGGGAGAAGCTGTAACCCTGCCTTGGACCTCTGAGCTCAGACTTGCCTTTAAGTTGAACCAAGAATAAGAAACATAGCTGCAATGTGGTCTTCTCCCCTGTGTGGACTTAAGCTGAACAGAACTGTAAGTGCATGCAGTCACTGTGACTGAATAAAGCGACAAAAAGACACACACCAGATGTTGCCAGTGGTTATCTCTGGGATTACTAAGAAATCTCATTTTCTTCTTGGTGCTTTTATTCCTCCCTCCCCCAAATTTCTATAATGGATACAAATTCCTTGTCTAATCCCCTTCTTACAAAGGAGCATTACTTAAAATGGTAAACCAGCTGGTTAAATATTTTCCTGATGTATACACTCAAATTTGCTATCAAAAGGGGTCACATAGAATTTCTCTGTAGTAAGGAATGGCATGGAGCCAGGAACCAGGTTTCCCGGACTCCCATCTCAATTCTGCCTGTCACTTGATGCGACCACAGGCAAATGTCCTTTAGATTCCTTGCTGCATGACAGTATCAATACCCTAGTTACAAAGTTTTGAGGATTAAATGACTTTAAGTGAGCGAGCCTCAAAAGAATGCCTGGCCCTTGGCAATTGTTTAATGCTGTTTGTCAGTGCAGCGGCATTGCCATCGATCAAAAGATTCCTGGCTCACATTGGAGTATTCTCTTCAGTCTTAAACACTGAAGATTCCTCGCCACTATCCATGAACAGTTTCCTCTATTGTGTTAGTTCTTGGGAGCAGTCAGGCAGTTTAGGTAGGGCCTTCGGTATGCCTCTGAAGCCAAGAGCATGCTGGGTTTTTTTGTGTGTTTCCTTACACTCCATGAAAACCACACATATTCACACACATCCAAGACGGCTCAGCCGCAACCAGGACCAATCCATCCTTGGGTAATTAATTGGCTTGGCCTGTACCAGAAAGAGATTGAAAACTAAGTCTTAATTACAGTAAATCCTCTCCCTTTGATCAACCCTGAAGGCTTAAGGAACGGACTACAACCAAAGGGCAAATTACAGTGAAGTCTGATTTACATTTAAATCTCAGTCTTCACCCCCCCCCCCCAAAGTTTGCTGACGCCAAGTTTTAAATATGAAATGGCATTGTTTTCATACAGATGTCACCAAGCATCGCCAGTTGTCGTTTTGGCATTCAATAGGGTTATGATATTACAATGGCAACATTAGCATTTTCAAAAGTCTATCTCTATTGTTCTTTTGTAAATTGTTGCAGGCAGCTCATATTACCTTACACATAATCTTTAAAAAAAAAAAATCAGTGGGTGCTAGTATCAAAGCCAGTGGGCTAAATTATGAGAAGGGTAGTCACCTCCTTCATCAGGGATGGTAATGGTCTCTAGCTCACCCTGTCACTGACCTAATGTGAGATGCAGCAGCTCCGGGTAGCAATGAGCCCACCATAGTGAACAAAACAGCCACCGAAAACCTCCCACAGTGCGCAAAGGGTTGTGATAAAATTGTACTGACTTGCTGCAAAGCAAAAAAATATTCTATTTTTCTATTCATGAAAATATCTACATTACTACCTATTTTTAAAGTTTTCATTGCTCTAGCATCAATAAGGAAGATTATGTATTATATAAATAGCTTGCAAAGAAGCCCAGGGTTACGTGTTTATTTATCCCTCTGAATTTAAAATTTTTCTAGTTGAAATGTTTCTAAAACAGCATGACCTGTGCTTGTTAAGAGTACCTAAATAAAGTCAGGCGTGGCGGTGCACGCCTTTAAACCCAGCACTCAGAGGCAGAGGCATATGGATCTCCGAGTTCGAGGCCAGCCTGGTCTACAAAGTGAGTTTAGTTAAGATGTAATTTTATGTGGATGGTGTTTTGTCTACATCTATGTCTGTGCATCACATTCATACCAGAAGGGCAAATCAGATCCCCTGGAACTGGAGTTACAGATCATTGTGATTAAACCCAAGTCCTCTAGAAGAGCAGCCAGTGCTGTAACAACTGAGCCTTCTCTCCAGCCTGATTCTCTTCTTTTGAATCTATATTTGTTAGTTACTATACTATACTTTATGAAAAGGTCTTTAATTCTGAAAATGATTCTTTGGTTTAGGTATGAATCTTTCCTTTAAAGAAGACAGTCTTAGCTGTCACATATAGTAACATGACAGTCTGGATGAGCTAATTAAACTCTATCCATTAAGCTGTGCTGTTAATGGCCATGCTGTTTTATCCCATCGGTCAGGGTGATGTCTCTTTTTTGTTGTTGTTGCTTTGTTCTGGTTGAGTTTTTTTTTTTTTCTTCTTTCAAGATAGGATCTCTCTGTGTAGCCCTGGATGTCCTGGAACTCACTTTGACAGATGAAGTCAGAACGGGGCACGAGTACATAGAGATTTGTCTCTAAGAGTCAGAAAATGTCCCTCAGAGTTAAAATTTGAAACCAATGCATAGTAGGCAAGGTAACCTAGTCATGAAATGACTCTCATGCCTTTCTACTTTAATGCAGTCTGGATGTATTAATACCATCTACAGTGTTGTATGGGAGGCAGGAACTAGTTCCAGAACAAAGCAGCTGAGTCAAAGAGGCAGCCATTGATAGTATCCCAGTCCTATCAGCTTTAGAGCCCACTGGCAAGACCTTCCCAATAGAAATGGCTGCACAGAGTGACCACTTTAAGGGTCCGAGTGGAGCTAGGGTTTCCTGGTATAGTATCCATAACTTGTTCACTATTTATTGGGCACAAATTTAGCTCAGCTTCTTTCTCCTTCCTTCGTCCTTCATGCCTGCCCACTAAGTCATGCCTTGTCTATGAGTGGCTTCCTAGGCAGCTCTTCCCACAGTGGGAAGATAACATTGGCCTGTGATCTCGGGTGACAGGTAACAGGGGTTTTCCACGTGTACTCTTTAGCTAGATGGTGTGATGTTAATGCCAGTTTCATGAGGTTGCTTAGGGTGTGTTTGGCCATGAGAAAAGAATATACAAGTACATTACACAGGCTTGAAAACTCAAGTTTAGGTCATAATGAGGTAAATTCACCCAGATAGCATGTGTGGTTTGAATAGGTATAGCCCCCAGACTCATGTGATTGAAAGCTTGGGTTATAGGGAGTGATCCTTTTAGGATGTGTGGCCTTGTTTGGAGGAATTGTGTTACTGTGTAGGTGGGCTTTGAGGTCTCATATACACTCATGCTATGCCAAGTGTGGTACACAGTTTCTCCCTGCTTTCTTCAGATTAAGATGCAGACCTCTTGGCTCCTCTAGCACCATGTCTGTCTGCACGCTGCCGTGCTTCCCATTGTGATGATAATGGACTGAAGCTATGAAACTGTAAGCCAGCCCCAGTTAAATGTTTTTTCTTTGTAAGAGTTGCTCTGGTCAGGATGTCTCTTCACAGCAATGAAACCCAAACTAAGACAGCAGGGAAACAACCCGCTCTGACCATCTCCTGATCCTGAGTTATGAGATGTCTGCTGCTTGGTGGTCCTTAGGAGATCAATGCAGTGTTTGCCTCTCGGTCTCACTGTGTGTAAGATGGGTCCTTAGGCACCCAGCTCACCTTCACTGCTGTGCCTTCATCTCACAGATACAAAACTCACCTCCTTAACAGATTGTCCCATACACAGGTACAGTTCTCAGCCAGGCACTTGAGCCAACACCCCTTATGGAATAATTCTATTTACTTCCAAGCAGCCACTACCACCCCTTCCCACTCATCAGTCAGCGTAAGACATTGTGTTCTTCCAGGATCCACCATCCGAGACTAGCTCCTTAATAACAAAATTATCCCAGGTCTTAATGTTCTCTCCTCTATGACATAAAAACCCCTTCAAAGAGACAAATCGGCTGCTGCTTTGGAGACCGTGTTAAGCTATCTTTATTGCACTCAAAAGAACAACTTTACGACACACAGAGTGGATATTTAAATAGGTGATGGCGGTGTCTTTATTTTTTTATTGTTTTGTTGTTGTTGTTGTTGTTTAACCCAGTTAAATTTTTATTCAGTGAAAAAGGTTGACACTGAGACAAAAAAAAATTATCTTAAAATTGTGCAACAACGTAGTAAAATCTTCAGCAGAAGTCAGTGACTTGGAAAGCTAGCCGAGGCGACCGGAGTTATAAATAAGCTAGTTTTACTTTGGAGGGGAATAAGCACACAGTGCTTCACGTTAAATAAGAGCAGAGCAGGCCTTGATTTTGCTGCAGATCCTCCCGACTGCGCCTAAAATGTTTAGTAAGTCTCGACAAAAGTCTTCATCGAGGAGTGACATGGAGTCGCTGGGGGAATCGATGCTCCGCTCCTGCATCCACGCTCAGCCCACTGAAGTCCTCACACGTGAAACCAGTGCCATTCTCGGGGTGTCACTCGGCTCTGATGATCCAGTTTATAATATGGCTGCTCAAAATGAGTGGGCAGAAACACATGCAACTGGTCCTCCCTCCGCTCTGTTCCGCGATGCTATTCTGACAATGCACTTCTTGTCTGTGGAGCCAACAGTGCACATTTCCCGCAACCTAGTCCATCTCTCTGTCTTGCATAGAAAGTAGTCTATATAAGCTTAATGCTCTGGCTTTTTATTACATAAAAGTTGTACCTGAAAGGCAGCACACACTCCAGCTAAGAAAAAACGTGACAGGGATGTCGAGATACAATCCCCGAGAGAGGGTAGCTTCTGCAGAGTTTAGAGTCGATTCTTATAGCTGCAATGGGGATGGTCTTCAACTTAGATATGTCTGAGTCTCTCCTGAGGGGACCCCTCACCTCTCTAATGAAGGAAAGAGAATTCTCGGGAACTCACCAATGCCCTCTTCATGGGACAGAGAACTAAACATATGAGATGGGTTTGGAACCAGGGGACTAGAGTCTCGCTAATCGTGCTGACCACCAGGGGCATCTGAAGGCAAGGTGCACCAAAGAGACATTGGTGCTTATCTGTAAGGGGCTCAGCATACCACCGGCCTTCCTGGCTCACCTCCAGACACCTAGTGCCTTCCTAAGGCCCTGTTCTATGTGTTGGAGAGTATAATTCAATCTAGCAGGCCATCTGGATAGGAGAGAAGACACAAGGGAGTATCCCTGGCCAGCTTGGAGTTAGTCCTAGTGATGCAATCAGAGTTAGAGCCTCAAGAGCCATTCCTCCCAAAGCTGTCAGTTGCCTGGCAGCAGGATGACCTCTCCAGCTTGCCAGGCACCAAGCAGTGATGGAGACTTCTCAGCTATCTCCTCAGATGTGGCACCTCTCCAAGAGTCCTTGGAGGAACTCTGCTCTGTCACTAAACCCACATAGACCCATGCCCCACACATGTCTCAAAGGATATTCAATATAGAAAAGAGGAAAATCAGTTTCCACACAGTCCACAGGGAACCGAGTACCTGGTGTTCCCTAGGTTTCATTCCCTGTGAGGTGGGAACTTTCCATGACTACACATAGCTTATCTCTACTTCCTACTGTCAGTCCAGCCTCTGGACTCTTGCAGATGGCAGGGATACACCAAAACTTCCGCAAAGCAGAGGGAAACAGGAGTGCGTGCTTGAGAAGTTCACAAAAATATACAATGTACACATAGCTGCATCTATCTGCCTTGGTCTTCAGGACCTAAGCTCTTCTATTTATAGAAAATACTCTAGCCTTAAACGGCTACATGTTTTCAAACAGCACAGTGCATCTTCCGAGGATGGGGTGGCGGTGGGTCTGTACAGTACTATGGATCAGTGTCGGGAGGCCCTGGAGACTGGTTCTGATGCTTGGCAAGAACCCACACTGCCTGCCGGAGACATATGCTCTGGGAAAAGGCTTCACCGAGGAATAAGAGAAAACAATGCCTCCTAGCCTTTCACACCAGCTTCTACAAATGCCACGGAAAACTTGGCAGGAAAAGAAAAGAAGAAAATACACTTTCCTAGAGGTTCAGTTCAATGGCTTGCCTCCCACCAGACTGTTAATCCTTCAGCTACTTAAAGACTTTATTTAAGTGGAAGTGGTAAGAAGGGAGAAACGCTGAGCAGAACTTCAAAGCAAGACAAGATAAAGCTGAGGAAATTCCAGTCTGGGGGGAAATAGTGAAAGAGAGAGTGAGAGGAAAGAGGAGAAAAATAATTTGTAAGAAGGCTCCCTGTTCCCAGCATTTGATACCAGGAGCTCTGGCCAAATGACATACTATGTATCTACAGGTCAAATGATCATTTAATATACACATATACCCTAAGAAAAATTGGCTCTTATTTTCCAAACAACCCTCAGCTCAGGTAAACTGAGACCCTATCACCACCCAAGAATGATACTTCTAGTCAACAGAAACTAAGCACTTGTGAGGAGGGACACACTGCACGGGAGGGACACACTGCACGGGAGGGACACACTGCATGGGAGGGACACACTGCACAGGAAGGAGGCAGATTTCACAAAACTTGCATATAGAAGATATGTGTTCAGAGGCATAACTTTGGGATATTCGCAGAGCTTGCTGCTTTTCTGCTGGGAGGAAATCCTCAGTGAGGTTGTTTATACAGCACAAGTCACGACACGTTGGACGTCGGTGCCTACACGTCAGGCTGAAGGACGAACAGGTTGAGGCCACAAGGAAGTCCGCAGAACTTTCAAGTGGCCCTTGACATGATACAGAGGGATCAGGGGCGGAGGGGAGACTTGTTTAGACAATCATGGCGTTTCACAGAGAAAGCAAATGAACAAATCTACTGATGGGGAAGTCAAATGCTTAGATCTTCTCCATCCCTGGCAATGCCTACAAACTCTCTATGGACGGCTGGGGGCACAGGCTAGGGAGGCAGAAGGAAAGGGAAGGGATTCAGAGAAGGCACAGACCAAATTCAAAATGACTGCATATATCAGAATGGACTTTTGAGGACACGTCAGTGGTTAAAACCCAAAATAAAATTTTACATTTGAGATTCTTTGGTGGTGAGTAAAAACAAAAGGAAAACTCAAATTTAAAATGGAGACATGGCATACATTTGCAATGCATATCCATCATGGCACAGATCTAGAACTTTCTCCCACAACCACAATAATGGTTTTGTTTTTGTTTTTTTCAAGTGACAATGATCCCAGTGTATAAGAAAGCAGTATTATCACTTGGCAGCTTCCAGAGGTACACTTTGTACAGAGACATGCACAGTAAAAGCCCACGGATTCCTAGAAGACAGGGGGCTATGGCTTGCAGGGCTTCCCAGGCTACAGGGAAGTTGAATTGGAATCTAGCAGTAACCTAGAATTCTCTTCTGCCAAAGACCTGTCCCTGACACATGAGCAAATAAAAACAGATTGCTCTTGCTCCCCACCTCAACCCTGTTGGGCAAGGGGCCCTTCACACATGGGGTTTCAGAGAGCCACTAAAATATGGCCTTATACAGAGTTCCAATAAATTAACAAAAACAAGAGCACGGACCTTCCCCCACAAGACACCCACATACTTATGTAAACTAAAACCCAAACGAGACGTAAACTCTGAGCAGTTTCCAAGGAGAATGCACTCCGTCCATTACTCTCTCTTGAAGGTTTTATTAAATACATTTCTGTGTCTTAGAAAAACAAAAAGAATGGTCAACTTAATGAAGCAAAATGATCTCACAGACTTAAAAGCATGCCCAGCAAGCGCAGCCCTGTAAGATGACATCAATGTCAAATCAAATAATGTGGTTACTAAAATCAACCTGGTTTCAAGTTCACAGTTGATACTACAAAGTTTATTCATTCCTTCCTTTCCTCTTTTTTTTCTTTTTTTCTTTTTTTTTTGTAGTTTTGGCCCATATAAAAATAACATATTGCAACTCAAAGTGCATCTTTTAAAATAAACCATCAACTATCTTTATCAAATAAAATATTTACACCATTTGGTTTCTAATGAGAAAAGCTCTTCACGCTATCACCATGGGGACATCGTCTGAGAATCCAGTAATCATGGGAGCATCTTCATCGTCCTCTCCTGAAGATAAAACAGTCAGGCCTTGGTGAGTTCCAGTAGAGTTCTAAATGGCCCACATGCCTCCATTCTGCCCGTGCCCACCGAGCCCCAGCTAAACCAACACTGACTAGTTCTGAACCCCAGGGTGGTTTACCTCCACCACGATCAGGTTATCCTCTCCCCATCCCTAGGTGACCACACTAATTTAATAAATAGTCATTTCAAGTAAAACCTGTAGAAAGGTGACTCTCATCTCCTAGCTAAATGGGTGGGTTGGTTTCTCTTACTTGAGTTATCTCAGTCTGCATTTTTGAATCTGAACTGCTCTGAGGAAATGGAGACTAGGGGTTTTAAGAATTCTGAAGGCAGCTTTCCAGGCTTCCTGGCTGTCCCTTTGAGACTCCTGGTCTTAGACTTTAGTGACTATTGAAGGGCATCCTAATAGACCAACCAAAAGGAGCCACCCTAGTCATTCAGGGTGCTCCTGGTGCTTGCTGGCACTGAGAAAGGGATACAGATGATCTCATACGATCACTGGAGTGGAGAGTACACGAATTGATAAACAAAAAAGCAGCAACAACTAGTCTATAGGAGAGGTAAACCCACAAACTCACATCCGGTGCCTTGATGCTGCGGGAAGTTCTTCCCACATCCTCTACATTACACGACCTGGCTCCTAGCTCTGTCAGCCTAGGGCTGGCAGCATGCAAGGACATCTCATAGGAATCCAACAATTTCCCCTCCCCTTACTGTGCATAGCCCTGCAGAGAAGAAGCCTGTATAGGTTGGGCTAGCCAAGGGGACAGGTGTGGCTGACTGAAGGGCTTCTCCTCTGTTTGGGGGCAGGACTATACAACTACAGAGAATGTGGTATTTTGATTAAGGAACAAGAAAAGGCAAAGATCCCAAGAGCGGGAGCACTGGAGAGACACCTGTCCTGAAGGGATGGACTGAGTCTTCCCCACTTTGTAGTCTTCATTTGCCCCTGGTACCCCTGCTTACTTACCTAGGTCATCCCCCGAGGAGAAGATGGCCGAGCCCAGCCTGGAGCTGTAGTGGCTGTTGGCGAAAGCACTGAAGCTGCTCTGTAAGCGACGGTGCTTTGTGTAGAGGATGGCGAAGCTGACACCCAGGCTCAGCAGGATCAGGAACAGGATAGGAACCACCACAGCCGCAACATCAGTGGACCTGGCAGCCTGGATCACTGCTGCATCTCCACCTGTGGAGGTAACCAATCCCGGTCAGTGAGCCTTCTACCCGAGGGCCAGCCAGCCAGAGAAGGATGGACCAGACAACTTCCCCATGCCCCACCCACCCACCATAAAAAAAAAAAAAAAACAGTGTTTACAAGGGTTCCAACAAACCAGCTTGCTTTTCTTATGTGACATGTTCCAGCACATGCGTGAAGGCTGATGTTTCCCAAGTACTTACCACGAGCCCGTAGACCATGGGCCCTGCACATGCAAATACAGTAATTACATTAGACTCCTAATCACTGCCTTGTTGGTTATTTAGATAATCTCTTGGAAGGGAGACCTTTGTTGGGGCATCAACGCTGATTTCATTAGCATTATTACTTAAGGCCGCTTGCTTGCCTTACATAAGAGGATGTGAAATCAGACCACTAATTAACGAGATTGCAATTATTTCCCCTACTTGGCACCAAAGTCACTCTACATTGCAATTACCTGAAGCTTCCGTTAAGTGATATAAACGAGATTCCTTTACTGCAGCAGTGACTCAACAGCTCATGAAGTTTTATGGGTGTTTTTTCCCCTCTTAAGTACAAAAAGAGAAACAGTGTTTCCATATACAGCTGACATTTCTAAAAGCTCGCTCCTAAGCCGCTCAGCTGTCTATAACCTGACACTGATGCTGCCTTCTCCCCGCCCCCCACCCCCCGGACGGGCTTTGGCTTTAGATGGCTTACTGACAGATCCCGTACCCACTGGGGCTCTGAAGAAAGGCCAGTCCCCAATCTTCAGCTCCACACATGTTGTAGTGGAGGCCATTGTCTTGAGAATGAGTAAACACCTCTCATTACAGATCTTGGAGCTATCTAAACTTGGAGCAGAGATACGAAGGTCTGGAATCAGTTTTAGCAAAGGGGGCTGTCTTTCCTTAGGCACGGTCTCTATAGACCTTGGAGTTGTTTCCTGGTTTGGGGGTAGATCCCACAGAGAAGGCAGGGAGGGATTCAGGCAGACAGAATGCCCATTAAAATGAACCAGAGAATAGCCATTTCTTGTGGGTTTAATCTCACAATTCAGTATGTATGCTCTCTAAATTTCTCTCCTTTTCTAACCAGGAAATTAATATTAATATTTTCCAGCCTATCCCAGATGATAAGATGGTAAATTAAAGGAATCGTCCCCTGGTGGAGCCTGGAGGAGTGACTGGACCTCTGAGATGCTAATCTGCTCGACTCCCTGAAAGCAGCTGTCGGCGGAACTCACCGCCGTTTTTCCAATGTGTATTGCACAGAGTAATAAAAAGTGGTTTTGTTAAAACCAGGGCTTATTAAGGAGAAAGTCTATTATCAGGAGTTTTGCCATTTGTTTTCTGTAGGGTCTTCCCAGGGCCTTGACTCTGCCATGAGTCTCCAGAGGGAGGCAGAGGAAGGAAGTATCCACTGTCTGAGAGAGTTGACTCAGGAAGTGCTAACAGTACATGATGGGGTGAGCTAGTGACATGGGGAACTACAGGCCTGTTAGCATCCCGAAGGCTCGGAGACGAAAACCACCAACAAGGCTTCTGCTCCTCTGGCCTGACGCTGGTCTTCCTGCTCAGCGTGACGGGATTAACTCCATCCTATGAAAGGCTGAGACATATTTCTGGGTGTTTCCGCAAGAATCTTTCAGAGGAAGTAAGTAAAGGGAAAGACCCACCTTTAATGTCCCCATGGGCTTGGGGCTTGGATATAATGGAGGAGGAAAAGGGAAGAGCTAAGCACCAACCGTCCACTTCTGCTTCCTAAGCGCTAGAGAGCCCTGGGCCCCTGCCTCAGGCTCCGGCTGCCAGGCTTTCTTCTCTGTGATGGACTCTATCTCCCCAAACCACCAGCCAAATCCTTCCACTCTCAATTTACTTCTGTATCATATCTAGTCACACTAACAAGAAAAGAAAATAACTAACACACCACTCAATGGGGTAGCCTGCAATCACAGTACCGCGGGTGCTCAAGACGTATTTATCAACTGCATCAGTGCCCAACTAAGTTGGCGCCTAAGTGACTCTCTCTGGCACACAGGCAGGACTTGAAATGTGTTTTAGAAAGACTATCAGAAAAACCGTCCCATGCCTCTCCGTCCTCAGAACAGGACCCAGAGAGGACGGCCACAGGGAGACTCACCTGAGCTCAGTTCATCATACAGCAGCACGGCGGGCTCCCCACAGATCTGGCTACCAAAGAGACACCGTGCTTGGACCGTGAAAGTGTAATTATGACCCATCTTCAGGTTGGACACTTTAAAGAAATTGTCCGTCGTATTCCCGAGGTTGGCGGTGAGATTCACAGCACTGTCAAACATGTGGATCTCATAGCCCTGTAAACAAGCAGACACTGGACCATTCAGAGGTTTGAATAAGGGACCTGATGGTTTCTGTCACTAGCTCCAGCTATAAATGAGACCCTACTGCAGGCTTTTATGGATGCTAATATACTTCAGTTTTCTTGTTCGTTCTTTCGATGATGTGATTGTGATATTAAACTCAGAAAACAGGACTTACCCTACTTTCAACGTGCATAAGAGGAAGTGTAAGGTATGGCAGCTGGAGAACCATCTCGACCATCACATACTCAAAGTTCGGGGCGGCAGCTGCTGTGTCCAATGCCTCAAAGAGCCTGGGCATCTCAGTGATACTGTGTAGTAGGGATCTGACTAGTGACACCCCCTAGTGACACCCCCTAGTGACACCCCCTAGTGGCAGTGGGCGCAGGCCAGCCCGGGAAACATGCAATCAGAAAAGGAGGTAGGTGCCTCCCTATCACAGAGTGTTGGAAGAATGCTGTCATTCATTTCCTGTCTCTTTGCTTTCTAGCTCTTTCTAGCCTGATCCCAGAGCCAGACAGCCTGATGCACTTAAGACACAGAGCACTTAAGCAGGCTGCAGGCTTAAAAGCACTAAGCTTTTTACTGATGATCTTTCTAAAACACATTTCAACCTGCTTAAATGCTTCCAAGGAGGACAGGATGAAATAATCTCTCCCCTCGTCACCTCAGGAAATCCCTGACTAGGAAAGTGATGGGCCAGACCCCAGATGCCAGCTGGCCAGGTTCTCTGCTGCCCTCCAAACCGTCCAGTGCCAAACTCTGTCCCCATTGGAGCCCACCACATTGTCAGTCTCTGTTCCTACTCCATGGACCTGTTTCTAATGCTAAGCCAGGAGGAGGAGAGGCGATCTCACTATACCTGTGCCAGCACCCTCCATTAGAAATGGAACCCTGACCTGTACTGTCAACTCAAAGCTGGGCTTCTGCTATTCAGATAGACTCCCCTAATAGCAACCAGATGCCAAGATGGGCTTCCCAACACCTGCCTGGCATCCCACACCCGCACTTCTTCTTACAAGCTAGTAATCAGTATTTACTATCTGGTGTGAATCCAGTGTGGAACATTTGTAAAATACATTACAAGGAAGCAATGAAAAAAATGATACAATGTATACAAGCCACCTCTACTTCCAGTTAGGCATTTATATTTCTTCTTCCTATCATGAAGTAGACTATATCAAATTTTAATTCATTGCTTTTCTCAAGAGTAAAATCCTAGAGTAACTAGGTCAGGGAATGTGAACATTTCAATGTTTCTGATAAGTAGTACCAAAGAGCCTTCCAGAACTTTGAACTAACTTACACTCCCAGAGGGTCATTCCTAGCTGCCTCTCACACTAGGGCTACTCCCCCGAAGATCTTTGCAGGCTCCATGTCTTTGTCACTGGCTTGCTAGGGGCTGTTTTTTTCTTTTTTTTCCTGCTCATGGTTGCTGGAATACCTTACTGTTTAGTACACTTTTCAAAACTGGAGTATTTCTGGGTGGATTTGATACTCTTAAGGAAATTTACCATGTAGATATCCCAGATATGGGAGCTGTAAGGAGTCTCACAGATGGTGAGGACTTCCAGGGTGAGAGCCTGGCTCTCACGTTACATGGCATCAAACCCTTGGACTCTTTGCCCACACTGTTCCTCTTGGTGATGGGAGCTGATCCTCACAGCCCTACTGTGCTCACAGCCCTACTGTGCTCATACTTCTCTCTCAAGGGGACCAAGCCAGCTCCACTAATGATGAGTCCACCCTCCAGGGTAAGTCACTTGGATCTCACACCTTCTTCCTTCCCATGGTGGACAGAGTACTGGCCTGCCAATAGCAAAACAAAGTTTTGTTTTGTTTTTCAAAGTATGTTCACATACTTCTTGTTCCTTCTAAATACTCTGGGGAGACTGTGAAAAGGTAGGTGCTAGGTTGAGATTGCGGCTCAGTTTCCTGGAGCTGGAACCATAGCCTAGGTGTCAAAGGGTCGGAAAAGGGAGGAGCACTTAGTTCTAATGCTGTGCACAGTCACCCTTCAGGAAGCACCGTGAGCCCCCTCAGTCATTGCTCTCTTCTGAGGACAAGTGTGTGGCTGGTGAGTGCTGAGCGTAGGTATTCTTGAGCTTAATATAAAGATCTCACTCATCAGCACGTGGTCCTTACATTCTCGCTATGCCCGGTGCTTTCCTTCCTTCTTCACGCTGCCTGCCAGCCTGCTGTTAATGAACCCATCTCTAAAGCAGAGTTACAGTCGCAGAGTTACAGAGTCACTGAGGCTGCGCGAGGAACTTACCCTGGTTTCATTGAACTGCTTTTCCTTCAAAGCTAGGCTTTTCCAAAAGAGGAGAACGTGGTCGTTTTCTGTTATGATTTTTAAGGCATCGGGTGCTGATAACGAAACTGAGAGTGAGATTAAGTAAGTTGCTGTTAGTAGAGTGAGTAGACTGGTACCAGAGCCTTTGTTTCCTCATCTAGGAAAAGGCTACAATCGCTCCCAGCATCCAAGGGCTGGGAGGACAAAGATAAAACATGGATGCTGCTCTGTGTGGCCCTAGCTGTCATTGTCATTCGTCCTTTAACCATGAGATCTTGGACAGTATCTAAAATTATAGCCCCTGGGAATGGAGGCCAGACAGAAGCAGATGACGGGCAGAAGCAGCAAGGAACAAGGAGAACAAGTTACGTCTGGACACAGGGCCCTGAGGAGGACAAGGAGATTGGTCCCAGTCCACCACATCATCACCAGGCTAATTGGGCCCGGACCCACGTAACAACTGCTGATACCGTTTGCCGCTATGGAGGCAACTGAGTTCATGACTCACTCATCGGACAGGACCATAACTGACTGTCTAGCCCACAGCCTCGTTACCCTCATCCTAGCTGCCTGATCAACAAGAGGACCACTGTCAGCTGGGAAATGCTGTGGGGTTCCTTAACTCTCTTGAGCATGCCTCTCGTGAGACACACTAAGGGACTCAGAGGTTGGGTGCAGCTCAGTGGTAGAGTGCTTGCCCAGGTAGTACTCTAGGCACTCTTGAGTTTAAGTCCTCAAATTGCACACACACACACACACACACACACACACACACACACACACACATATATGAACATATGATGTATGTGTTCTCTTATTTTCTATATTCTTGAAGTCTTTTGTAAATATATATTATGTATTTATCACATATGTTATATTGTATATAAATACATATATTTATATACAGTCTTTCTCTGCCCACTGAGCCACAGTCCCACAGCCCAGGAAAAACCTACATCCCTGCCTGGGTCTGCTATAGCAGGGGAGAGAAGGAGAGTGCCTGCATGTCTTAAGATGCTATGACCCTCCTCTATGCCCAGGCTGCAGTGATACAGTCGCTTACCATGTAGCAATGCTTACCTGTGGTGATTTTTATGCTGGAATCCTTGCTCATGTTTCCCAGCTGGACAATGATATGGTATTTCCCTCCAGGTTCCAGCTTGCTAAGGCTGTACTCCACAGTACTGTTGCGGGATCTGACTTTGTAGCTCCTGTCCGACTTTCTAATCAGATCTTTCACTGCAATGGCGTAGAACTAAGACAGACAGAGGGAGGTTCTAAGTAGCAGCCAGAAGCAAGGCCCTTTAAATCAGCTGATTATTAACATTCCTTTACACTATGTAAATACCATTGCTTTAGTTACGGTTGTATTGCTGTGGAGCAACATCATGGCCAAGGCCACTCTTATAAGAGAAAGCATTTACAGTTTCAGAGGTTAGACCATGATCACCATGGTGGGGAGCATGGCTGTACAATTGGTACTGAAGCCATAGCTGAGAGCTTTACTCTGTGATACCTAAACCTCCTGAATCCTCAAAGCTCACTTGTTTATAGGGACACATTTCTTCCAACGAGGCCACACCCCTTAAACCTTCTAATCCTTTCAAACAGTTCCACTCCCAGGTGACTGAATATTCAAATATGACCCTAAGGGGACCATTCTTATTCAAACCACCACAGTCATTTAAGAGACAATGTCTATGTGTGTTCCATACAGATATTATTTTTTTTTCATATCCTTCCAATGTGCAGTTGAATATGGAAATCAGGCATGAGGTTGACTATGCTGAACCTCAAAGTTTTAATGCCTTCTGGAAAAACGTAATGCCCCTTAGAAAGTCTTTGGGACAGCCAGGGTACATCTTATAACAAGTACGCATGCCCAGAACTACGTGCATAAGTATCAGCTAGATGAGGATGAGAAGGGAAAGGGAAGAAAAAAGAGAAAGAAAAAGAAAGGAGGAAGGGAGATAAGAAAAAAGGAAAGAAGAGGGAGGTAGGGAAGCAGGATTGTGCAAAAGGAAGAGGAGGGAGTGAAAAGCCAGGAGGAAAGCACAATACTCTAGGGAAAGCCACATTTATCATAGTGTTAGCAGGGAAAGCCACATTTATCATGGCGTCAGGAACTAGGCTTCTGTCTCTTCATCCTGTCAACAGCTTCTGGACATTGTCAGAGGGAAAGCAGAAGGTGGTAGATGAGATGTTCAACCCCAGCACTAAAGCACAAAGAGCCCCACCTGCTCTCTCCCAGGCCACTCCTCATAGAGGGAGTGCAGAGGGAAGGACGTAGGATGGCCAGGAAGCCCCATCACTAGGAAGTATATGAGACTGAGCAGCCAAGAGGGAACCACACTGCTTGGGTACTGTAGGGGGTGAGGCACAGAGGTCACGGCAGTCCAGAGTAAGGAACAGTGGGGGTGTTTGGAACAGTGGGGGTGTTTCTAGAATCGGCGCCTTGAACTTCTATTTTTAGCAAGGGAGAGCAAGCTCTCTGGAAAAATCTAGATGGTAGATATTTTAGGTGTTGAAGGTCTTAGGACCTCAACCACAAATAATCCTATTGCTAGTGGCACAAAAACAGACACAGGTCTTACATAAGCAGATGGGTGTGGCCTAGTTCCAATTAAACATTTAATTAAAAAAAATCATCCATAGGTTGGATTTGGCCTGCAGGCCTTCATGTGCTGAGCTCCAGCTAATGAAGGGGACATGGGTAGGTGAGAAAAGACCAAGAAATATGGTGGCAGGAAATGATAGAGAAGGGCCAACTCAGAAGGGGTCCCTGTGAAGGTCTGTCTTTGACCACACAGACATGGAGACAAGGCCTGTTGAGCTGAGCTGTGTTACCTGTTATAGTAGCAGACCCTTTCCACCCCGTTCCCCATCCCAAAGCAAGCCAAGAATGGGCACAGCAGCCTGAGCGCACACACACACACACGCACGCACGCACACACGCCTAGCTGACTCACCAAGTCCTGGTCAGGAGAGTCATAGGGCGATTCCCATTTGATAAGTGCTGAGGTTTTGCCTATGTGGACCGCGTGCAGGTGCCGAGGTGGAAGCCTGCTGTCTGGGATCATCTTCACTACAACGTAGTCAGAAGACGGCCCTTGGTAAGGGATCAATACCCGGACCTAGGGCCCAAGCACGCACAGGAAAAACAATAACACACAGGCTCATAACCCTCTGTTCAACTGCTTTTCAATAAGCTAAAGACACATGATCACAATTAAAATTTGATTAGAACAAAATAATGTAAGATAGTTCCCTGACCAGAAATGCCCTAGACATATATAGATAAGCACACACACACACACACACACACACACACACACACACACACACACAGATGTGTGTGTGCAGCCTATCTGTAAAAATCTTTTTCACACAACTATGCTTTCCCTCCTAAAAATTAATAATATGGATTCGGTTTTTTCCCATATGGGTACATCCATCACTGCCTTCTTTTGGACAGTTGATCTATATTCTACTGCATGGATTAAGCCATAATTTATTTTAACAATCTTTTTCTTGAAAGATTTAGGTTGTATCAGATCTTTTGTACTCATACGTAATACTGGCCAATGCGCTAGCTTCATTTGTTTAGTTAACCTTGCATGTCTTAGAGTCATCTGGAAAGAGGGAACGTTGGGTGAGACATTATCTCCATCATTTAGCCTGTGGGAAAGTCTGTGGGGCATTTTGATTGAGAATTGATGTAACAAGTTCACTGTAGGCAGTGCCACCCTGGGCAGGTGGTCCTGGGTTCTACATGTAAGCAGACTCAGCAAGTCTCAGGAGGCAAGCCATTGCAGCAGCCCTCCCATGTGGCCTCTGCATCAGCGCCTGCCTCTGGCTTCCAGCCTTGAATGCCCTGAGTGATGGACTCTAACCTGTAAGATGCTTTTGGTCATGGTGTTCTTCGTCTCAGCAGTAGAAAGCAAAGCAGGATATCCCACACACCTTTCTCCACAGTTTGGCAAACATACGTGTAACACGATAGATGTTAGACGCTAGGCATGGATTTGACAAAGGCATTTTATTTATCTGAACTTGTGACTCATTTGCCTAGTGACCAATGCTCCACCACTAAGCTGTACTTAGGAAACTGGTCCCTCATTCTAGGGTTGAGCTCAAGAGCCCTGAGGTTTAATAAACCTCCTTTAAATACTGAAACTCATGTTCCTCTGGTGGAGAAAGCTTACCAGAAACAGATACTGCTCATCCTTGCTGACGATGACCGTCTTATTGTGGAGTGAAGTAGTTAAGCTCTTAGGGTTTCGGTAGAGGTCAAGGAAAGATGTGGCATAGAAAATACCATACACCTAGAGAAGGCAGAGAAGGGGAAAGGCCATCAGCTGATGGATCTGTGTCCTCGTGGTTTGAAATTGCTACCTTAAAACCTTGGAAATACTTGTAAAGTACCCAGAGAAATACTCCCTCCACCTTTATTATGCTGACCATACTTAGGAACGGGCACGCCCAGTGTGCACCTGCAAAAGCTACCCTGGAGCAGCTCCTGTTCACAAAGAGCTTCTGCTTGAGAAGGGATGGACAGGCAAGGAAAAAAACAACCTGTTTTTCTACAAGAGCAAACGAGAAGCACTGGATGTTGCCCAGAGGCCTGTATGAGGTATCAGAGCAGAGAGGGGCTCATCAAGGAGCAGTGACATCATACAATCACGCAGCAGAGACAGGGGAGCTGAGTGGCTACACTGTGGGGTGGGAAGCCGTGGAAGCTGTCAAGTGAGCACGGGAATCTCAGCAGCATGTGGACCGGACACAGGAGGACAGACACAGCCAGCTTTCCCAGCACCCCTATTTCCCTTTAGTAGAACCCTGCTTTCTCTACCACCCTGGAAGCTGGAAGAGACAGTAACAAGGTGTCAGCCAATGAGATATAAGTAGAAGTGCCCTGTAGGGTCCAAAAGGCTCTTTTAATAGCAGGACTGCGATCTCCCTCCCACCCCTCTCCCGTTCCTGCTTCCTGGAATGCAGAAAGTGAACTGCAGCCCCAGCCACCTGTCTGCCCTTGAAGATGCATAGCAGGCTGTCTGCCCTTGAGATGACCTTGAAGATACACACCATTGGCTGGAGATGGCAAGGCCTGTGCCCCCCCTCCAGGGTGAAAGGGTCTTGCTTCAATAGAGGCTTTGAACTTCATTTGACCAAAAGTACGCGTAAAGCACATTCTCTGGGTCCATGTAGGAAGCTGAGAGAATCTCAAGCCGGGGAAGTGGGAACTGGGCTAAGCGTGCAGGCAAGGAATGACAGCTGAGTGTGTGTACACGGGAAGGAGATAAAGAGGGATCAGAACACTTCCTCCCCTGAGTGTATGCGCAGGAGGTCAGGCGCCTGAAGAAAGAGAGTACATGTCTGCAGGTGTCCTGGGCACAGAGAGGGGACTGACAGGGGTGTCCACTTCCTGTAACTCTGCTCAGCAGCTGGAAGTTTGGAGAAGAGGGATCTTAGGGTCATGAGAGAGGAAAGGTGGCCTCCCAGGGATCAGTTAACTGAAAGAAGCTGGGAAGAGGAGAACTGAGGGTATCCGAGGACGGAAAGCAAATGCGCACAGGATAGTGTGAAAGGAAAAAGGGAGGCTTGGGGCTTACACGGGAGGCCCGGTTCTCAGAAGGAGGATGATCTCATTATAATCGGGCCTGTGGAGCATGAGGTGGGTGACTAGGATGAGTCCCCAGAGCCATGGGAGGAGTTGGGAGACATGAAAAGTCCCTCACAGATGGTGAAGAAGACAACCGCAAGCACCGCCAGAATGCTCAGTGACAAGACAGGAGCAGGATATGGCTGCCCACAGCAGGCCTCATTTCACTCACCTCCTATGAAAGGTGGCTGTGTGTGACCAGTGAATGTACAAGCCAGACCACAGCGGCACAGGCACGTAAAGAGAGGCCCTAGCCTTCCACTGTTTTGAAGGCTACACCTTGTTTCCTCTGGAGGGCTGCTCAGTGGGATACGTGGGCCAGCACCACGCTGAGCCTCTTAATAGAGAATAGTGATTGCTTATAGGTAGACTCTCCTCATGCTGCAAGGCTGGTGTGCAGAGCGGGGATGGGGAGCTTTGTCACAGTCTACTGCTCAGCATCACGTGGTGGGACGTACAAAAGAGCAGAGGCTAGTAAATTAAAAGATGTGACCAAGCCCACCGATCAGGATACAGCACTCCGTCACGCATGGCCTACCCAGTGACAAATATCCAGGAGCATCTCTGAGGACAGCAGAGTGAGGCCAGGGATGGGGGTGGATAGCTGGGATGTCATATCCCTCCAGGGGGCAATCCCGTGCTGGCCTGGCCAGTGACTTGTCTAGCAGGGAAGAGAGCCCCATGGCTGTCTGGGGGCTTACGCTCGGGGAGGATTCAGGCTACCTAGGGATGGTCACTCTTGTCCACTTACCACATTCTTGGGGCCAGTCCAGATGCACTCCACTGCAGTCTGATTGATGGCCTTGGCTTTGAGACTAGGAGCTGGTGGACTGATGCCTCTGGTCAAGATGTGCTCAAAGGCCAGTGGGCTATCCCCCAAGTCTGTCTTGGCCCAGGCAGAAATCTCATAGGATGTGTGAGCTGTCAGATTGCTAACTGTGAAAAGAAGGAAGGGGGAATGCCATGGCTGGAGGGCTGACACGGGGTGACAGTCAAGGATTTGGTTGGGTTTACACGCGCCCCATTTTTCAATAGTTTGCAAATTCATTTACTATGTATTAGTACTTAGCAATGTAAGTCCTAAAGACTGGGTAATGTCTAAAGTTGACTGTGGGCATTCAATTGGCATAACATTCCCACAGTTATTTGGCCTTGTGGAGCAGGAGACTTGAGACTCACACCCATCGACCCAACTATCTCAGGAAACCAGAGAGGGACTCAACCTCTGTGAACAAGGACATCCATGGTCTGCTACAGTAAACCCCTGGCAGGGGAGTGGGGAGTCCTTTTCTGCAGTTTAGCCGCTGACCAATTTGCCCTTGCCCCAGTAAATGATCAACCAGCCATGTTCATGGGCACAGTCCCAATTAAAGTCAGAGCTGTAACCCAAGCACTCAACTGGTTAAGACAGGAGAACTGTCAATATGAGGTCAGTCTGAGCTACAAAGTGAGTGCCAGGCCAACCTGAGATAATATGGTATATGGAAAACCAAGGGCTGTGAGCTAGTTTGCTTGTCGAGGATTTGCTTAGCATGCACAAGGTCCTGGGTTTAATCCCCAGCACAGACAAAAATGTAATAATAATAAATAACAAGGATGATGATGACAGTGATGTTGACAGCACTCGTGATCTCTTTCATAAGATTAAAGAGGAGTGACAGTCCTTGCAAACAGTCTGGAAGAAGAGGAAAGGAGAAAGCTCACAAGCCACTCACAGCACCCACAAGCAGCCTTTGGGATTGAAGGTTTTCTCTTAGAAATACATTGGAATCTTCCCGTGAGATCATCTCCAGGCTAAGGAATCTTAATAGAGCTTGCACTTGGCACAGGGTAAGTTTGTTCTTCTGTGTAGTTGACAAGTCTTTACTGAATGACAGTCACTCAGTAGGGCTTGCGTTACCTCTTACTAGCTGAGGGGCCGTCAAACTAGACAGGAATCCGGAGGGATTCTTACAGCGTACAATCACCTAGCAAGGGTCAATCTGGCTCCTTAGAGCTTCTTCCTCTTCTTTTGTTCCAGCTTCCACTGAGGACCATTAGGTTTAGAAGAAGGGCTCGAGGAGCCAGCAAGTAAAGTCTCTCTACCTGGCTGAGGAGGATGCAGATGGTATCCTCAACGGGCAAGGACTGTCTATATAAAATCATCTCTAGAGAAAACCCTCGCATTCCCGGCCCCACTGCCAAGCTCCACGCCCAGGAAAGCACTGGTCTAGCTTGCGCCTTCCTGGTGGCACACACCGTAGCTCAGGGTGTTTGTTACCTTTGTGTGACAGGGAACTCCCTCCACGGAAGCTCAGGGTTTTCTTTTCTTGTTTGTGGGCATCAAATGACCAGAAAAGGTTCACCACGTAGCCATTGACCTGCCAAGAACCAGAAAGGGTAAGACATGATCTCCTGACGCAGTCACAGGACACAAAGACCACACCGGGCACAGCTGGCCTCTTCAGGTGCTTGGCCTCTTTCAGTGGACAGGTGTTTCTTGTGATTTTTAATAAGCTTCAGTTATTTATAGTAAGTGGAAGTTAATGGGATTCTCAGTTCAGGTTGTGCTCTTAGGCAAGGTCAAGAGGTCAACATAAAGACCCTCAAAACCAGGAAAGACCACCTTCCCTAAGTTCTCCATTAGAGACGGTTCTCAACTAAAAATCATTACATGTGGGAAGACAAGAAAAAAAAAGTCTTGATGACCAAACATTAGTGACAAAGGTCCATTCAAAGGCATCTTTCTGTTCTATTAGTCCTCTTTGAAAACCAAGAACAGACAGGGTTGTGAATGTACTTAAGTGATTGGCACAGGGACTCTGAAGACAGTCCTGTCACAACATCATAGAGAGGAATGGAGAGAGGCACCAGCAGATGGGAAACGATATCATTGAAGTGGGTTTCAGGTCGCAAGATCACAGGGACAGGAAACCATGGTGGAGCGGGTTATGCAGAGGGGTGCTGCAAGGGGGCAGTGGGTAGCAGAGGAGGGGAGACTGTGTGAGAGACACAAAGCATATGGGTTTCCAAGGCATCTCATTGTCCCCACAAGCTTGCCCTACCACAATGGGAACTCCAGCATTAGAGCAAGGACCCGGAAATCCAATAAAGCTGAAAATTACAGGGTACACATATTCTCTTAACACCAAGTCTTTCTGTGCACTGGAGCCGTGAACCATTTAATTATATGGTTAAAGAAAAAAGGCACCAGGCTGAGGCAGAATAATTATATGTGGAGACTCGAGCTGTTTTTCGAGGGGGGGTGGGTGGGAAGAAAACAACCATGGTCTGGTATTTCAGCACCACCAGAATAGGTCCTTCATGTTCCCTAATCTCCCCGCACTAAGACATATGTGCTCCTGCACAAAGGAAAGCCCCACCCAGAGTCTGAGAACTCGGAATTACCTTGATGTCGCCATCCATGGTCAGGGTAAAGCTCAGAGAATTTTCATCGTAGCTGTCAATGTGGATATTTGGTGCTTGGATCACTGAAAAGAGAGAAGAGTCAGAGAGCAACCACACCGTGGAAGGCGGCACTTCACAGCTCTCATCTCAACAGAGTGGCCTTTCAGCCGGAGAATAAAGGGCACCCTAGCTGCCTTTAACCATCCATCTCTTTTCCCAGCACATCCCTGACTGAGGCTGGCTCCACTGTTGCTTGGTGAACACACAACAAACTTGACTCAGTCAGCTGGCCTGGCAATTAGGTAAGCAGTCACTGTCCCAATGTCCTCACGTAGTCCAGCTTCAGCCTGGCTCTCAAAGAGTCAGGATCCCTGTGAGTGATGTCTCTATGGGGAACAACAATGTTCCAGCCCCCTTGGGTCCTTTCTGAAGGACATTGCGTGGTGCTATGGAAAAGTCGGCTTGGACTATAATTATGGTGACCATGGTCACAACTGTCCAGAGGCACACATGGCGGCCTGCTCACTGGTGCCCGTGCTAACCTGTGGCACCCACTGTGAATGAGCCTGGCTGACATCAACGCTCTTTGTCCTTCATCTTCCTTCCAAAGTCACTAGGACCCCAGGTCACAGGCATTTCACGGCAATGCTCTTTGGTACAGTACAGAGCTACCCTCTACACACAGCCTAGCAGAACACACAACGAGCTGAGACTTGGCCAAACCACAGGGAGAGAATAAAGGAAACCACAACTCGGGATAATTCTCAGATGCAGATTTGATTGTGTTTACTGAATTCAGGAATAGGGTGGTCTTCTTAACTCCCTACTTTTAGATTTGGATAGTCCGTAGACTTTGGCCCAGATTTTCACAGAGACAATAGGCTCTCAAAAACAGTGGATTTGGCGTGGCCTCTTTATAACCTGTTGGCATTCTGCCTACAGATTAGCCAGCAGCATTAACTCTGGCTGCCTCCTACCCTGATCATCACAGTCCCACAGGATTTAGAGTAACCGAAGAGAGCCTCAGACTCAGGAGAAAGCAGAACCACCCAAAAGCATCCCATGCCACAGAGATCAGTTGGCTTTACATGGGGTAGAAGTCCTCAGGGCCACAGCTATGCTGAGAAAACCACTCAGGAAGACAGGCTTCCCTCCAGAGCTCAGTGGGTGCTGGGGCCCATCACCCAGATGCTTCAACCCCCTCACCCCCCTCCAACTGAGTGTTTGCTTCCCACGAAATACCAAGGATGGAGTGACACAAAAAAACAAAAGTCTCAGCCCCAAGAGGCCCACACGCAGGATGGAGAGCAGCCCAGCAGGCCCAGGGAGCTCAGCCCTGGGGAGGTGTGCAGCAGGAAGGTTAAGAACACAGGCTTTGGAGTCAGGCATGTACAGCTCTAGCCCCAGCGTTGGCATTTCTGTGTGTCCCAGGACATACCACATGCCACTCCCGTGTCTCACAGCTGTTCTGAGGGACCAGTTAGATTAAACTCATGGGTGCCGAGCAGTGAGGGTCAGCCCCAAGGCTATGTGTCACCCCTATCCCTGACATAGCTTGTCAATGTTACCTAAGGAGGGGGAGCAAACATCAGTGAGGTGCCTTAACAACTCACCAATGAGTGTGTAAACTTGAGTGTGTAAACTGTGTCCAGCCTTAGTGAAAAGGAACTCCTATGTTAGAAGTTGCACAAGCTCACAAAGGGGACCTGGCATAATGACTTCTGTCAATCAGTGCTTGGAAAAATATACCCAATGGCTGCCAAAAAGATTTCACATTTTTGTGGCCCCAAAGGGTGCCTGTGCTGGGGAAGAGGAGGCTCTGAGGGGCTTTCTAACCTATGCATCTCTTTTCCAACTCAATGAAGGTCCTTACCAAAGGCTTCCTTCTCTCTTCTATAAACCTGCAGGTGCTGGAATCACTTACCTTTTCCTTTTATGGTAGTGATGGACTTAGAATCGCTCCAGTTTCCTATTCCACGACTAGTCACTGCAGCCACCTTTTCAAATCAGAGTGAGTTAATAGGAAAAAAGTAACACACCATAAAGTAAGAATTCTGAATAAGCTAAATGGTTAACACTGTAGCAGTGAGGGCAGAAAATAAAAATATAGACAGAGAGACCTCAGATATACAGAGGCCCCAGCAAATAAAATAAGAAGGCCACAAGACAAAAAGAATTATAGTAGTCCTAAGGATATAAATTTTCTATTTTCTATTTAATATATCTTATTGATATCCAGATTCTTCTAAAGAGCAGGTGTGTGTATGTGTGTATGTGTGTGTGTGTGTGTGTGTGTGTGTGTGTGAATATGTGAGTGTGTGTATGTGTGTGAGTGTGTGTGTGTGTGTGTGCATGTGTGCATGACTGAAATTTAAGCTCTATATCCATAGACATATGTACACAGATATGAAAGGAGTCCTAGAGAAATTGTCAGTACAGGGAATCTCCAGGGGGTGTGTCTTAATGGCTTTAGTAAATACCCTTTACATAAAATCTATCTCCTTCCTGCTAAATATATTAATACTGTGTGTCATAAGAACCTCACAAAATTGGTTTATAACTTCCACTCAACACTGTATCACCCCATCGCTAATGATAAGCAGAAACAAGGTGTATACAAAAGTACAGACCCCAGAGGCAACAGTGTCTGGTTAGAAGCACGGAGCTTCTAACATTGCCACAAGCTCCTTGCTCTCCCAGAGGGAAGCTGGACTTTCCTCTTACAGACGACCAACTAGGTACTGTGAAGAACACTAAGACTCATCTCTTAAACGTAAGCATAGAGCTGACAAAGGGAGCCACCTCCCTGTGCTTCGGGACGGGCCAGTGGCTGGGGAGGATGTACACACTCACTCTGATGGTGTAGAGGGCATTGAGCAGTAAGTTCTTTATTTCTGTAGAGTTGCTAGCAGCTCTCTGGGAGGCCCACATTTTGGACCCACTCCTGCTGTATTCCACCTACAGGGAGAAGTATCAGCATAAGGAAGAGGTAATCAGAGATCCGGCCTGCCTGCTAATGCCTTGTGAAGGCTCACACGGGGAAGGGGAAGGGAGGGTGCTGCTAGTGTTAATTGGCAACTTGAGAGGATCTAGACTCCCCTGGGAGAGGACACTGTGCGCATCCCTGCAGATGTTTATCCTGATTAGGATAAGTGAGGTGTAGCTAGCGCACCCTTTTCTTGGGCTGGATGCTGGACTGTACATACGGAGAAAGTGAGCTGAACACAGGCACCCACTGCTCCTTCCCAACTACAGATGCAAAGGGCCTGGCTATTTCAGCTCTTAGGTCCGTGAACTCCCTGCCACTGTGGGCTGTAATCTCGAACAGTGAGTAAACCTTTGTCCCTTAAGTTGCTTTGTAAGGATATGTCATCACAGTGATAGGAAAAGAAGGCAAGAGAGATGGGCAGCAACCTGGCAGATGGGGTCATTCTCCACAGCACCAAATCACATCCTAGTGACCTGAGGCTCTCTGACACCCACACCAATGTCAGGACAGTACACTTACAATGTACTCCCGGATGAGGCCATGGGTGTGGACTGGAGGGGCCCAGTGCCCAAGAATCACACCTTCCTCTTCACTGTTCAGGGAGAGCTGGAGATTCCGAGGGGCGTCTGGCACTAGAAGACAGCCAAGCCAGAAGCCATGTTCAAATTACTTGATCATATGTGTGTGTGTGGGGAGAGAGAGAGAGAGAGAGAGAGAGAGAGAGAGAGAGAGAGAGAGAGAGAGAGACTCTACCAACAAGCAGTTGGGACTGATACATGAATTCAGGAAAAATTAAATGGCATAGGAATCAACAGGTAAGTTATAAAAAGAACAGTTTAACATCACTAATCATGAGAGAGGTGCAGATCCAAATGATTAACCCAATAATCATGGCTAGCATCGATCTGGAAGGACAAGAAGCCAACAGAACCTTGCACAGTGGCAGAGATAGAGGAACCTACTACTGGTGAGATTATCGCCCCCACTACATCTTGGTTTCTCAAACTCTGACTCAGCATCCCCACTACTGGTCCATACATCCAAAGAAAGCTGTGTACCTATAGTCCATATTTCTGCAGTAACTCATAGTGGCCAAGATGTAAAATCAACACACACACACACCCAGTAGACAAAGAGAAAACGTGATGCGTAAATACAGTGTATTTATATTTTATCATAAAGAATGATACCCTGCCATTTGTGTCATCATGGATAAACCTGGAGGACATTATATCAAGTGAAATAAGCCAAGTCCCAAAAGGTGAATCCCTGCTGTTCTCACTTATGTGGAGAGATTGCAGAACGATCTCACAGCAGTACAGAGACTAGTGATTCCCAAGCCTGCAAGAGGGGAATGGGAGGAGAGGGCTGGAGAGAAAATGGGCGTAGGTGGACAGATGGAAGAAGGCCTGGTGTTAAAGAGCACAGCTGGACAACTCTTATTCAATTAATACTTAAGTATTAAAATAGATAGCAGAGAGGAGTTTTCACATTCCTTATACAAAGAGATGTCTACTCTGAAGGAAGAAGCAGGTGGGAAACCTTAGAAGCTGTTAAGTTTTTTTTTAAACTTAGCAACAAAATGCTGACATGCCTTGTATTTAAGGGACAAGACCATTATAACTATTGGGTACCAGGAAGTACCCAGAAAAGGAAAATGGAAGCAGAAACTAGGCAAGAAATAACAAAGGTGGTGGTGGGAAGAGGTAGGAAGCATCTGAAACTCACTTCTAAAGGGTAAGAATATTCCACACGAGCAAGGAGTGAGTGTGTGACACGTGCATCCTCGCACATGCGAAGTGTGGATACGCACATGCTCAGTTGATAGCATCCTCAGGAAAAGGGCTGCTACATGCTCTAATGATTATATCCTGGGGGATGGGGAAATGGGTCACTGGGTAAAGTGCTTCCTGAACAAGCCTGAGGGACCTGAGTTCAGATCCCCAGGACCCATGGAAAGGTTGGACCGGGTGGCAAGTGTCCATAGCCAGCTGGCCCAGCCCAAACAGTGCGTTCCACACTCGGTGAGCAATCCAATCTCAAAAAAATACCAGGGAGAGAGCATGACAGAGAGACCCAGAGTTGACCTCCGGACCCCTGACAAGCATATTAGGTATATATGTACACGTGTGAGCATGTACACCCACGCCTCTCCACACACCCAAAACACCATGAACTTAACGCATTATAAATGGGTGTGGCTGTGCACAGCTGTCCTCCTAGCTACCGGGGATGGAAAGACAGGAAGAGTGCAAATTCCAGGCCAGGTGCAAATTAGTGAGACCCTGTCTCAAAATAAAATTTATAAAAGGACTCAGAGTGTAGCTCGGTGGTAGAGTGCCTTTGGAAATGTGCAGGGCCCTGGGCTCAACCTCCAGGATCACACGTTCATACCTAAGAACAGATCAGCTGTAATACTTACACCCTTCTGGAGTCCTGAGGGTCACAAAGTCATTGGTGTTGTGCACCTTGTTGAGGCAGTGCACCTGGACCTTAACCTGGTACGTGGTGTCTGGCTTCAGGACCTTGAGCACAGTGCTTGTTTTATTGCTGTGGGTTTCCAGGGTCTTCCATATGCTCTCTCCAACCACCCTGACCAAAACAAGTAGGAGGCTGTCACAGAGGGGCCGTGTGGGGTGACGGAGAGGCATGAGCCCACTGAAGAGGAGTTCTCCGGGAACATCACAGGAGAACTCACAGGGCGTCCGCGTCTGAGGCTAAAGGGACCCACCTGTAGTAGACGTTGTATACACAAGAAGCAGACGGCATTTTCTTTGGCCGCATCCAGGTCAAAGTCACATCCCCGGAGAAATCAGCCGTCCACTGGAGATTCTGCACTTTGTATACAGTTAACTCATCTACAGAGACACAGAGAGAGAGAAGTCCAAGAAAGGTCTACCTTACAAATCCTTGAGGTTCAAAGATCTCCTCTGAGGTAGAACCACTACAGACTAAATTGTTAAGAGGACACAATCATTACCTGAAAAGATCCCCCAGAAAATGTGACAGTGTCTAGCTCGCCATAGTCCCTTTCCAGGGCTCTCCTAAATTTCCCACGGTATTTCCTTAGGCATTTTATCTCCCCTGTGCCTGATCAATTTTATGTTCCATTCTCAATAGAAGACACTCCAGGATGCCATGCACTCTACATAACAGGCCCGAGTTAACTCCACTTGCAGCACGGGGCTCTGATGGAGCAATGGCGGTATGTATGTTTGCAGGGGTGCAGATCATGGGGAACACACACCAAGGCTTCACTGCCAGGGGAGAGCTGGCTGTGTGCTCCATCAGAGTCCAACCACACCCACACCCATACCCCAGTTGAGCACAGTTTCAAGTGGAGCCAGAGTTCCAAGGGTCCCAGCTAGAAGCCCCCACGGGGATGTGTAGAGGAGGGTCTGGTGACTCACCGCTGCAGGCCTTCTCATCGCTCTCATCTGAGCAATCCAGGAAGCCATCACAGCGCTCCGAGAGCACGATGCATGCCTCGCCGTCCTCACACTTGAACTCCCTGCTCGTACAGGTCAAGGTGCTGTGAGTGGCTGAAATAGAGAGAGTCTCCTTAAACCCGGAGGGAAAGGATATGTTCCTTGCTAAGGCTGGGCCCAGGGACACTACATTTACGGAAAAGTAGGCTGGCTCCTTGGAACTACTGATCTGCAAGATTCTCTGGAAGGAGAGGCAGAATGGTGCTGGCCATGCAGTAGCGCTGTATCGAGTTGCCTAGCAGTTCCCTTCAGGAAGATTGGGAGTTTCAGAGTCAAATAGACTAGATGAGGGTTTTGCTTATGCTTGGTTTTGAGACAGAGTCTCAAGTATTTCAGCCTTGCTTCCAATTCTATGTCCAGAAGAATGTCTTTGAACTTCTGATCCTCCTGTCTCCATCTCCTGGGTGCTGGGATCAAGCCTGGGACTTTTTTTTTTTTTTTTTTTTTTTGCATATGAGGTGTCCTGGCTAGCTCTATGTCAACTGGAAGGATCGTGATGGAGAATGTTCATCCTATATGATCTGCTATGCAGCTGGGTCCCAGCTAATTCCACTGGCCCTGCAAAGCAGAGACCTTGCCTGCTGCTGCCAGAAAGAGATGGCCAAGGGCAGAAGGACAGACAGATGCAAAGCTGCTGCTGGATCTGAAGGCAGAGGAGCCATGAGCTTCTGAGGGACAGCTGCCCAGACACTGGGAAAAGTAGAGAATCAGCCACTCCAGAGCTCTCCAAAGAGATTAGCTAGGAGAACAATCTACAAACAGAACGTTTACAACTTTGTTTCCTCACAGTTATCTGAGGACAGTCTTTAAAATTAGATTCCCAGGACTTGCTCCAAAAGTACTGCAATGGGGTATACACGGTTTTCAATCTCCACGTGACATTGAGGGTCAAGTGTCTCTGCCTTACAACGAGCCCTGTCTTCTATCTAGAATAGTGGTTCTCAACCTTCCTAATGCTTCTGTCCTTTAATACGGTTCCTCGGGTTGTGGTGACCCCAACTATAAAATTATCTCGTTGCTAATTCATAACTGTACTTTTGCTGCTGCTATTAATCATAAGGTAGATATCTGATATGCAACCCTAAAGGGGTCACGACCCACAGGTTGAGAACCACAGACCTCTACAGATCCCCTCGGACTCACACTGAACATAGTGTGAGACCCAGGAAGAAAGTGGATGGTGTTCGTAGGAGCACTCAAGATGCTCAAAGGGAAGACATAGAGACTTCCCAGAGATGTTTCCAGATTTTAAAGCACACAGGATGGGCAGTGAGGAAGGGAGGCATAGCAGGAAAGGCTAAGGACTATTGCAAGGACTCTGTTCAATGAATGGCTTTTCACAGGGAAGGTTCTAGACATCTTTACAAGAGTGTCTAGGATTGAGGAGCAAATTTGTTTGGTACTTAGAAAACATGAACTGATGTAGGGAACGGCTGGTTCCAGTATTTCTCTCTGGACAGGTTCCGGTTTCCCATTGGGTACCAAGCTCTCTCACACAAAACAGTCAACTTAAATAGTGAAGTCATAGAAGCATAACCTCCGTGCCTCTCGGCACATCGTTTAAGTTATTTCTAGATGATTTATAGTCCCCAGCAGGGAGTACTGTATGTAAGTAGGTGTGGCACTGATCTGTGTTGGGAATAATACAAGCGAAGACACTCTGCATGAACAGGTCAAGGTCAGTTTGGAAAGCTCCCAGCCCACTGGAATGCACGGGTACAGATCCATAGCCACACAAGGGAACAGCAGGAAGGGCCAAAACCCTCTATGATGAAAGTGTGTGTGTGTGTGTGTGTGTGTGTGTGTGTGTTGTATTGTGTGGTCTGTCTGTATGTTTGCATATGGATGGGCCTACGTGTTTGTGTCTGTGTATGTGCATGGGTGTGGAGATGGCAGGTTGGCCCTGGGTATCTTCCCTGATCATTCTTCCCTTCATTCATTATGTTGAGATCTCTCAGTTGAACCCAGAGCTCACTGCTTGGTGGAGACTAGCTAGACAGGGAGCCTCCAGATCCCAGTCTCTCTACCTTCTAAATGCTGAAATGCCAGATGAGGCTTCCACACCTGCTCAGCTTTCATATGGGGGCAGAGGGTCCAAATTATGATCCTCACACTTGCATGGTAAGTGCTTTACCCAGGAAGCCATCTCTCTTCCAACTTTTATGAAGATTTTTACAGATAGAATCCCCCTTCTAGCATAATATTGCAGATGTTTATTACATTCTGGGCAGAAATCTTTTTGTCTTGGGTAGCAGAAGGGCAAGGGCCATGTGTCCCATGAAGGTGGATTAAAAGTAGGTTGGAGAATCATGGTTGCCGTCACCTCACCAGCCCCAGATGGGCCCCATGCACCCATTCGGTGCGCATGGCATGATACAGGCACGACTGTCTATGACAGTGACGTGCCACATGACTGCAGAGGACCTGCACAGTGTAACCTCCAATAAGAGGAACTATAGCCACTCTGAGGAGTGCAGGAGACAAGGCAAAGGACATCCCCAAAGTTCTTTTGGGGGGCTTGTGATACAGAAAGGGGCCAAGCTGTTCTTAAGGGGATTGTCTTGAAAAACACAAATTTCCTGCCACAGAAATCTCCCATTGGATGGTAACTCGAAGCCACCACAGAGGTGACAGTGAGCAGGGTGACAGAGGATCTGAGGCAGCTTTGTGAAACGTGTCTTCAAACTTTAGGAACAAGAAGTAGGGTTTTTTTAATTTATTTTTATTTTTTATTAGATATTTTCTTAACTTACATTTCAAATGCTATCCCGAAAGTGCCCTCTACCCTCCACCCACCCTGCTCTCCTACCCACCCACTCCCACTTCTTGGCCCTGGCATTCCCCTGTGTTGGAGCATATAAAGTTTGCAATACCAAAGGGCCTCTCTTCCCAATGATGGCCAACTAGGCCATCTTCTGCTATATATGCAGCTGGAGACACGAGTTCGGGGAGTACTGGTTAGTTTATATTGTTGTTCCTCTTACAAGGTTGCAGACCCTTTCAGCTCCTTGGGTACTTTCTTTAGCTTCTCCATTGGGAGCCCTAAGTTCTATCCTATAGATGACTGTGAGCATCCACTTCTGTATTTGCCAGGCACTGGCATAGTCTCATACGAGACAGCTATATCAGGGTCCCTTCAGCAAACTCTTGCTGGCATATGCAATAGTGTCTGGGATTGGTGGCTGATTATGGGATAGATCCCTAGGTGGGGTAGTCTTTGGATAGTCCATTATTTCATCTTAGCTCCAAACTTTGTCTCTGTAACTCCTTTCATGGGTATTTTGTTCCCTATTCTAAGGAGGAATGAAGTATCCACACGCTGGTCTTCCTTCTTGATTTTCTTGTGTTTTGCAAATTGTATCTTGGGTATTCTAAGATTCTGTGCTAATATCCGCTTATCAGTGAGTGCATATCAAGTGACTTCTTTTGTGATTGGTTTACCTCACTAAGGATGATAGCCTTCAGATACATCCATTTGCCCAAGAATTTCATAAATTCATTGTTTTTAATAGCAGAATAGTACTTCATTGTGTAAATGTACCACATTTTCTGTATCCATTCCTCTGTTGAGTGACATCTGGGTTCTTTACAGCTTCTGGCTATTATAAATAAGGCTGCTATGAACATAGTGGAGCATGTGTTCTTATTAGCATAGAATATCCTCTGGGTATATGACCAGGAGAGGTATTGCTGGATCATCCAGTAGTACTATGTACAATTTTCTGAGGAACCGCCAGACTGACTTCCAGAGTGGTTAAACAAGCTTTCAATCCCACCAGGAATGCAAGAGTGTTCCTCTTTCTCCACATCCTCACCAGCATCTGCTGTCACCTGAATTTTTGATCTTAGCCATTCTAACTGGTGTGAGGTAGAATCTCAAAGTTGTTTTGATTTGCATTTCCCTGATGACTAAGGATGTTGAACATTTTTTCAGGTACTTCTCAACCATTTGGTTTTTCTCAATTGAGAATTCTTTGTTTAACTCTGTATCCCATTTTTAATGGGGTTATTTGATTTTCTAGAGTCCAACTTGAGCTCTTTGTATATATTGAATATTAGTCTCCTATCAGATTGAGGATTGGTAAAAATCCTTTCCCAATCTGTTGGTGGCCTTTTTGTCTTATTGACAGGGTCTTTTGCCTTACAGAAGCTTTGTAATTTTATAAGGTCCCACTTGTCAATTCTTGATCTTACAGCACAAGCCATTGCTGTTCTGTTAAGGATTTTTTCCCCTGTACCCCTATCTTTTAGGCTTTCCCCCACTTTCTCGTCTATAAATTTCAGTGTCTCTGGTTTTATGTGGAGGTCTTTAATCCACTTAGACTTGAGCTTTGTATAAGGAGATAAGAATGGATCAATTTGCATTCTTCTACATGCTAACCACCAGTTGTGCCAGCACCATTTGTTGAAAATGCTGTGTTTTGGGCTGGAGAGATGGCTCAGCCGTTAAAGGCTAAGTTCACAACCAAAAAAAAAAAAAAAAAGAAAAATGTGTTTTTTCCACTGGATGATTTTAGCTGTCTTGTAAAAGATCAAGTGACCATAGGTGTGTGGATTCATTTCTGGGTCTTCAATTCTATTCCATTGATCTACATGTCTGTCGCTGTACCAGTATCATGCAGTTTTTATCACAATTGCTCTATAGTACAGCTTGAGGTCAGGCATCGTGATTCCACCATAGGTTCTTTTATTGTTGAGAATAGTTTTTGCTATCCTAGGTTTTTTGTTATCCCAAATGAATTTGCAAATTGCCCTTTCTAGCTCAGTGAAGAATTTAGTTGGAATTTTGATGGAGATTGCATTAAATCTGTAGATTGCTTTTGGCAGGATAGCCATTTTGACTATATTAATCCTGCCAATCCATGAGCATGGGAGATCTTTCCATCTTCTGAGATCTTCTTCAATTTCTTTCTTCAGAGACTTGAAGTTCTTGTCATATAGATCTTTCACTTTCTTAGTTAGAGTCACACCAACGTATTTTATATTATTTGTGACTATTGTGAAGGGTGTTGTTTCCCTAATTTCTTTCTCAGGCTGTTTATCCTTTGTGTTGAGAAAGGCCATTGATTTGTTTGAGTTCATTTTATATCCAGGTACTGCACTGAAGCTGTTTATCAGGTTTAGGAGTTCTCTGGTGGAATTTTTGGGGTCACTTATATATACTATCATATCATCTGCAAATAGTGATATTATGAATTCTTCCTTTCCAATTTGTATCCCCTTGATCTCCTTTTGTTGTTGAATTGCTCTGGCTAGCACTTCAAGTACTATATTGAATAGGTAGGGAGAGAGTGGGCAGCCTTGCCTAGTCCCTGATTTTAGTGGGATTGCTTCCAGTTTCTCTCCATTTAGTTTGATGTTGGCTACTGGTTTGCTGTAGATTGCTTTTATTATGTTTAGGTATGAGCCTTGAATTCCTGATCTTTCCAAGACTTTTATCATGAAAGGGTGTTGGAATTTGTCAAATGCTTTCTCAGCATCTAACGAGATGATCATGTGGTTTTTGGTTTTGAGTTTGTTTATATAGTGGATTATGTTGATGGATTTCCGTATATTAAACCATCCCCGAATCCCTGGTATGAAGCCTACTTGGTCGTGATGGATGATTGTTTTGGTGTGTTCTTGGGTTCGGTTTGTGAGGATTTTATTAAGTATTTTTGCATCAATATTCATAAGGGATATTGGTCTAAAGTTCTTTTTCTTTGTTGGATCTTTGTATGGTTTAGGTATGAGAGTAATTGTGGCTTTATAGAATGAATTGGGTAGAGTACCTTCTGTCTCTATTTTGTGGAATAGTTTGATGAGAGTTGAAATTGGGTCTTCTTTGAAGGTGTGATAGAACTCTGCACTAAACCCATCTGGTCCTGGTCTTTTTTTTGGTTGGGAGACTATTGATGACTGCTTTTATTTCTTTAGGGGAAATGGGACTGTTTAGATCGTTAATCTGATCCTGGTTTAACTTTGGTACCTGGTATCTGTCTAGGAAGTTGTCCATTTCATCCAGGTTTTCTAGTTTTGTTGAGTAATAGCCTTTTGTAGTAGGATCTGATGATGTTTTGGATTTCCTCAGGTTCTCTTCTTATGTCTCCTTTTTCATTTCTGATTTTGTTAATTAGGATATTGTCCCTGTGCCCTCTAGTTAGTCTGGCTAAGGGTTTATATATCTTGTTGATTTTCTCAAAGAACCAGCTCCTGGTTTGGTTGATTCTTTGAATAGTTCTTTTTGTTTCCACTTGGTTGATTTCAGCCCTGAGATTGATTCTTTCCTGCCGTCTACTCCTCTTGGGTGAATTTGCTTCCTTTAGTTCTAGAGCTTCTAGGTGTGCTGTCAGGCTGCTAGTGTATGCTCTCTCTAGTTTCTTTTTGGAGGCACTCAGGGCTATGAGATTTCCTCTTCGGACTGCCTTCATTGTGTCCCATAAGTTTGGGTATGTTGTGGCTTCATTTTCATTAAACTCTAAAAAGTCTTCAATTTCTTTCTTCATTTCATCCTTGACCAAGGAATCATTGAGTAGAGTGTTGTTCAGTTTCCACGTGAATGTTGGCTTTCTATTATTTATGTTGTTTTTGAAGATCAGCCTTAGTCCATGGTGGTCAGATAGGATGCATGGGATAATTTCAATATTTTTGTATCTGTGGAGGCCTGTTTTGTGACCAATTATATGGTCAATTATAGAGGAGGTACCATGTGGCACTGAAAAGAATGTATATCCTTTTGTTTTAGGGTAAAATGTTCTGTAGATATCTATTAAATCCATTTGTTTCATAACTTGTTAGTGTTCATGTGTCTCTGTTTAGTTTCTGTTTCCAGGATTTGTCCATTGGTGAGAGTGCGATGTTGAAGTCTCCCACTATTATTGTGTGAGGTGCAATGTGTGCTTTGATCTTTACTAAAGTTTCTTTCATGAATGTGGCTGCCCTTGTATTCGGAGCATAGATATTCAGAATTGAGAGTTCATCTTGGGTGATTTTACCTTTGATGAGTATGAAGTGCCCTTCCTTGTCTTTTTTGATAACTTTTTGTTAGAAGTCAATTTTATTTGATATTAGAATGGCTACTCCAGCTTGTTTCTTCGGACCATTTGCTTGGAAAATTGTTTTCCAGCCTTTCACTCCCAGGTAGTGTCTGTCTTTTTCCCTGAGGTGGGTTTCCTGTAAGCAGCAAAATGTTGGGTCCTGTTTGTGTAGCCAATCCATTAGTCTATGTCTTTTTATTGGGGAATTGAGTCCATTGATGTTAAGAGAAATTAAAGAAAAGTAATTGTTGCTTCCTGTTATTTTTGTTGTTAAGTTGGGATTCTGTTATTGCAGCTGTCTTCTTTTAGGTTTGTTGAAGGATTACTTTCTTGCTTTTTCTAGGGTGTAGTTTCCATTCTTGTGTTGGTGTTTTCCCTTTATTATCCTTTGAAGGGCTGGATTCGTGGAAAGATATTGTGTGAATTTGGTTTTATCATGGAATATTTTGATTCCTCCATCTATGGTAATTGAGACTTTTGCTGGCATTTGTGTTCTCTTAGGGTCTGCATAACATCTGTCCATGATTTTCTGGCTTTCATAGTCTCTGGTGAGAAGTCTGGTATAATTCTAATAGGTCTGCCTTTATATGTTACTTGACCTTTTTCCCTTACTGCTTTTAATATTCTATCCTTATTTAGTGCATTTGTTGTTCTGATTATTATGTGTCTGGAGGAATTTCTTTTTCAGTCCAATCTATTTGGAGTTCTGTAGGCTTCTTGTATGTTTATGGGCATCTCTTTCTTTAGGTTTGGGAAAATTTCTTCTATTATTTTATTGAAGATATTTGCTGGTCCTTTAAGTTGAAAATCTTCATTCTCATCTACTCCTATTATCCATAGGTTTGGTCTTGTCATTGTGTCCTGGATTTCCTGGGTGTTTTGAGTTAGGATCTTTTTGCATTTTGCATTTTCTTTGATTGTTGTGCCCATGTTCTCTATGGAATCTTCTGCTCCTGAGATTCTCTCTTCCATCTCTTGTATTCTGATGATGATGCTCGCATCTATGATTCCTGATTTCTTTCCTAGTGTTTCTATCTCCAAAGTTGTCTCACTTTGGGTTTTCTTTATTGTTTCTACTTCCCTTTTAAGGTCTTGGATGGTTTTGTTCAATTCCATCACCTGGAATTGGTTGTGTTTTCCTGTAGTTCTTTAAGGGATGTTTGTGTTTCCTCTTTAAGGACTTTTACCTCTTTAGCAGTGTTCTCCTGTATTTCTTTAAGTGAGTTATTAATGTCCTTCTTAATGTCCTCTACCAGCATCATGAGATATGATTTTAAATCCGAGTCTTGCTTTTCGGGTGTGTTGGGGTATCCAGGACTGGCTGAAGTGGGAGTGCTAGGTTCTGGTGATGGTGAGTGGTCTTGGTTTCTGTTGGTAAGATTCTTACGTTTGCCTTTCACCATCTGGTAATCTCTGGAGTTAGTTGTTATAGTTGTCTCTGGTTGGAGCTTGTTCCTCCTGTGATTCTGTTAGCCTCTGTCAGCAGTCCTGATCTCTCCTGAATCTCAGTGGTCAGAGTGTCTCTGCCGGCAAGCTCTCCTCTTGTAGGGAAGGTGCACAGAGGTCTGGTGCACCTAACTAAAGATGAAGGCCGGATATAGGGCCTGTCCCAGAAGCTGTGTCGCTTCTGCAGTCCGTTCACTCGCCCTTCGCAGTCTGAGAGCTGACCTGTGCAGACTGGTCTCTGAGGGATCCGGGACCCAAGATACAAGAAGTAGTTTTAAAACCCAAAAGTAAGACTGCCATTAGTTCTTAAACTGATTAACAGACACGTGACTGAAGAGCACTAGGCACAGAATGTGGGGTGCTGAAAACATGTCTTCTCTTTGATAAGGTGATCACAAGAATGAAACAAGGGAATTATGGGTAATAGTACATTTGATTTTTTTAAGAGCCTTAACTAAGCAACACCCCTGTGAGTAAGACAGATTTGGAACATGTTGAAAACAGTAATTTAAAAGGATGCCAATTAGCGAGTTCTGATCAGCCGGGAGGGAGGCCTGCTTCTTTCTTTCCTGTTAATTATTTTTAACATTCACTTGAAGCCACAGCTCGCTCTTGGCTAAGCTGTTCCCACTGTGTTTTTGGTGAGTGTGAGCATGAGGTAAACCTGCCCTGCTATTGGAATGCCCCGGGGGATTCGCTTTCTTCAGTCTTCCCATGCAAATGTAGGATTTTCCACTAATCGGTATTGGTACTTAATTTCTCTGTGTTGGGCTTGGTGTATTCTCCTTCGATAAGGACATTCAACGTGGAATGAGAGCAAGGCCACAGTACATTTGATTTTCCAGTGCCACTGACCAGGGGTGGGGTAAGGGGTGAGGGGTGAAGGGTGAAGGGTGAAGGGTGAGAGGTGAGGTTCTAACACAGTGCAGTGGAGGATCTGTCCAACAGAATATTCTAAATGCCTGAGATGCTCACTGAATATTTCCAAAAGGCCATGGCTTTACCAACAGGTGCTTTTAGGAATTAAATATGTTTAGAAACAAAACAAACAAACAAAAAACTCATTTAAGATACTTTTCTTCCTTCCATTCAGAATCTTTCTGCTGGAGATTCGTGCTCCAGGTATTTAACATTTAGCTAGCTTATTAAATCTGGTATCACTATCATATACCGTGATGTGTGCCCATGCACTAAGGCCCTCATAGACAATACAGTAAATAAAGTTACCCAAGGCAGACAGGAGCCAGCTGCCCAAAAATGAAGCAGAAGAAGGGGACTCAGGACTCAGTGGCCACGAGAGGATACTCACGGCAGTTGGCTTCATCCTGGCCATCTTGGCAATCTTGGTGGCCATCACAGCGCTTCCAGTTGGGGATACATTTCTTTGGTTGGTGGCACTCGAACTCAAATCGATCGCACTGCCCGAGCTGGGTGGGAGTGGAGGCAGCAGTAGAGTTTGCTGGGAAAATGCCATTTTTAAGTTACTTTTTAGTAAGGAAGAAGCTTGCCTGTAAGAGCAACCATTCGGCTTTTCAATGTGCTAGTGGGGCACACCTGCCAGCTATGGACAGAGAAAGCCAATGGGACAGACACTAATCCCTTATGATGCTCCTCGAGGGGCCCCACCACAAACTCGCTTGAGAGATTCTCTTTAAAGGGCATGGATAAGAAAGAAAAAAGAAAAGCATAAAGACAGTAATTCAGGGAGGTAGGAGGGGCTGCATCCCAACGGAAGCCATTGGAAGAAAATGCACTCAGCCAGCCAGCTCAGTATCACAGGGTCTCCCAGAGGCTCAGCAATCATCAGGTGAGAGAGATGGCTGGAAAAGGGTCAGAAGTTTCAGAGCAGCCTCCTCACTACCATCTCCTTCTGGACCCAGCCCCAGGATACAACTGCCCATATCTGAGTAGGCCAGGATCAAAACGAACGGGCTGTGTAAAGAGCCATACCTGAGAAAGAAGATGCTAGTGATAGCAGAGGTGCTGACTTATAGTCAGCCAATGAGAAGCCAGGACATGAGGCTTCCTGAGAGCTCTGACATGAGGCTTTATAGTATAGGCAGGAGACCTAGAATGGCCTCTAAGTACACTGAACAGCTTCGTCCATAAACAAGGAACTTGCCAAGGCCCCGGGTTTCCTAGCTAAAGGCCAGCCACAAAGCACAAAGCTGGGATGCTCAGCAGTGTGCTCAGAACCCATTAGTGCTCAACACTTCAGTCCCTGTTCTAAAACACATGTAGCTATAAAGAATTATCTAAGAAAAACCTTTAGCCTCAAAACCAAAATAAAATGCAATGTGTGTGTGTATGTATGCATGCACGTGCATACACACAAATGTGTACATACACGAGTGTGCACACAGTGACACACATGCATGCACACTCATACACACAGACACACAAGTGTGCACACACATGCTTACACACACTCATACATACAGACACATGAGTGTGCACATACATGAACACACACTCATACGCACACACAAGATTGCACACACTCATACACACATGAGTATGCAAACACACCTACACACAGATGCACACTCATGCACAGACAGATATACACACACAGTTCCACAAAAGGTTGTTTGGAGGAAATACAGCTTTATAAAAAGCAAATGTCAGGAGGCTGAGGAGATGGCTCAGTGTCTGAGAACCACCGCCCTGAGGACTTGATTCCGTATACCCAGCGCCCCTGTCAAAACGCTGAGCAGATGCAGTGAAGGACTGTTTCAGAGCATTAAGCTAAAAAGCAATAGAGAAGACACCCAATGCCAGTGCCCTGCCATGGCTCCTGTGTGCACACCCACAGGCACACAAATTGTGCAGGCATCCTGCACATACACACCCCACCACCAAACACACACAGACCCAAACTTCAACACCAAATGTCTTTAGTATGCTCATGGGCATACACATATTCTCCATGCAAATGGGGACGGTACTGAAAGGAACAAATAATAAACATGAAAAACAAGTGAATCCAAAATAACAGAAACGAAGACGCTCAGAGGAAGGGCTGGTGACAGGAAGCAAATGTCACAGAAAGGGGTAAGAAAAAATACAAATATTTACATCTAAAAAAGATTAAAACACACACACAAAACAAGAACAAAAACAAAAACAAAAACAAAAAGGCAAGAGTAAGGATTGCAGATGTGGTGACTTGTGCCTGAAATCCCAGCCACTCAGGAGACAGAGGTAGGAGGATTACCACAAGTGTGAGGCCGGTCTGCTCTACACAGCCAATTGCAGGGCTACACAGTGAGACTTTGTTCAAAAACAAAAACAAAAACAAAAACAAAAACAAAAACAAAAACGAGCATGAGGAGATCCAATCAGCAGACAGTGACAGACAGCAAGGTCACCAGGAGAAGAAAGAGGCTTGCCCCATTAACTAAACAGTTCCAGGAAAAAACCCTCAAACCCCGACACGTGGATCTTCACACTAGATGGAAAAAGGATGTACATCAAAGCACAGCCTACTAAAAAGTCAGAACACGGGAGCCAGGACATGGAAGCCAAGCGGGAGATACGATAAGTGAGCAGAAAATATAAAATGAAATGTAACCACACACAGACCATCAGCTCAAGTTGGGCACGGCTTTCCTGAAAGGTACTCAAAGGACAACAGCAGATGCCCTCCAATTCTAAAGCAAAGTAATTGACAGGCTAGTGTTCTGAATCCAGCTCAGATCAATCAAACCTGAAGACAGGGCAAAACCAGTTTCAAACGTGTCAGTCCCCAGATCTATCTTCACGTGTTCTCTCCCAGGAGCTTTCTGTATTAACCATGAGAGAGAAGAAGAGAAAGAAGAAACATAGTGTGGTCAGCCTCACAAAGACACCCTACAGGAGCATCAGGGGCAACAGGTAAGAAGCCCAGTAGCACGGCCTGAACCAAGCACTCTGAGAGAGATGCTCCTACGGCGTTCTTAGCCACCGCAGCATAGGATCCACCCAACACAGTCTCTGCAGGCTGTGCTACAACACGCTCCGAGGCTAGCCTGGATGCATAGTGAGAGCCTCACTCTAAAAAGTAAGGAAGCAGAGGAATGGGAGAAGCAAAAGAGCAAAGAGAAGGGAAGGGGCAGTGGGGAGCAGAGGAGAGGGTTGGGGAAAGGTAAGGGGAGAAAAGAAGAACGGAGAGGGAGAAAGAGGAAGAGGGAAGAGGAAGTGCTGGGTGATGGGAATTGCTCTCCTGGCCTGGGAGGAGAGCTCAGTGGATAAAGTGCTTGCCTCACAGTGATCCCAGGGTTCCTATCACAGTGATCCCAGGGTTCCTATCACAGTGATCCCAGGGTTCCTATCACAGTGATCCCAGGGTTCCTATCACAGTGATCCCAGGGTTCCTATCACAGTGATCCCAGGGTTCCTATCACAGTGATCCCAGGGTTCCTATCACAGTGATCCCAGGGTTCCTATCACAGTGATCCCAGGGTTCCTAGGGTGAGATGAAGACAGAGTCCCCAGGGGCTTGAGGGCCAGCTAGATTGGCATATGCATCAATTCACAGCAAGAGACCCTGGCTGTCCCAAACAAGGTGGGATGCAGGGATCAAAGATGTGGTGGTCCTCTGACCTCTACACATGTGAACAGGCATGAGCACACACACACACACACACACACACACACATGCTGACATACACATAAGGGGCATTTAAAAAAATGATTTTCTACAAGACCACAGGGAGAAGGGGCAAGGTGACAAGTTGAGAAATAATATAGGTGGCTGTGATCAAGACACATGGTATACATATGTGGAAATATCATAATACAACCTACTATCTTGTACAATGAATATACACTAATGATTTTTTAAAAAACAAAATTTAAAAAACGAATTAGCAACCCACCAGTTAAAAATGACTGCCTAAGTTAAGATATTTGTTTAGTAGTCACAGAATCTTCCACCACCAAACCCTAATGTAATGTCTCCTCTGATTTTCCAGGCAAGAAGTCACTTGTGACTTTTAAACAGGGGAGCAGTGGGGTGTGCACAGAGGAAAAGGATCTCTGCAGACCTAAGACTGGGCTCTGAAAAAGACCGTGAAAAGCAGTCCAACCAAGTGTCAATTCTCCTCTCAAAAGCAAGCTTGGAACTGCTTCCAGTTCAGGGAAAGACACAGCCCCCTCACCCCAGTTCTGCCTACAGGACAGGTGACTTCTCAAAGGTGGACCTTAAGCATCAGGTTGAACAGACCTTTCCGCTGTTTCTGTGATCAGCCACTAGATGGCAGTGGTCACCCTTCTTTTAGAGGGAATGCCAGGCAGCCAGCCAGCATAAAAATTGGGTCTTCTCTCCTAAGTTTTGTACACACACAAAACACCGCCTTATTACCCCATCTGTAATTCCCCTCTTCAAGGGAAGTGGGGGTGGCAGGCAGGGGAGTGGGACTTTTCTGGCCGGAAGCACGCAGAGCAGTTTAAAAGCTGGATGCTTCTCTTGGGTTGCCACACGGTCTTAGTACACAATGCTCCCAGAGTCCCCTCCACAAAAGAAAATGCCAACTGGGCACACCAAGGCCAGGACTCACCTAGAGACGGGCAGGCCTCCTCATCAGAACCATCAGCACAGTCCCTGTAGCCGTCGCACACCCAGGTGCCCATCACACAGGCCCCACTGCTGCAGCGGAAGTAATTGGGCAGGCATGTGGAGGGCCCGGGGGTTGGGGAGGGGAAAACGTGTGAATCTGAGGAAGAACAAGCAAGGAGATCCTGAGTGTTAGCAGAAGCTTAATCTCCAATAAAAAAATGTGTTCCAAGCCTATGCTGACACCCCTGTTGTACCAGCCCAAGGAGACCAGTGTCAGACACAGCCCTGAACATGTAAATAGCATTTATATGGGGTATGGAAGGGGGTTCTGAAGAGATGGCAGGTCTTCCATACTGCTTAGCAGATTTAATAAGCTACAACACTTGCAGTAATACAACAGTCGCATGCCTTTGCTCTTGCAAGGGCCCCTGACTGCTGCCAGAGGAAGCTGGTGGACCGGCAACAAGGAAGGCCCAGGTGGCTGGACCACTCTCACCGAAGCCTAGCATGGCTCTAGGTAAATCATCAATGACCCAAGGTGAGAAGGCAAAGGGGCAACAGGAGCACATGTACTAAACCGGGGCCCCTGAATATATGGAAATGCACTGGGATGGGGTCCTCTGACATTTCAAAGATATCCCAGAGAAATGTGGGGGCCTGGCTGCACACCAAATGTTAGAACCAAGGCTCCGGGCTCCCTTCCCTCAATGAGCCCTTCAGAATCAGGAATGGGTAGCCTTGGAGACAGTGAAAACTGATCACATAGATCGGAAAACAGAGTGGGGATTGCGGCTGAGGGCCTGAGTTCAGTCCCCAGAACCTATACAAAATACTAAGCAGAGTGGCACATGCATTTGTAACCACAGTGTGGGGGAGAGACAGGCAGACAGGCATCTCTGGAGTCCGTTGGCCAGCCAGCTTAGCCTAATCAGTGAGCCCCGGGTCCCCAGTAAGAGACTGTCTCATAAACCAAGGTGAAAAGAGACTGAAAGCCAACAGCGGAGGTTGACCCGTGGCCTCCACAAGCACCTGTACAAACACGCAAAACGAGAGAAAGAAAGAGGAATGACATAACAGAAGAACTCAGCATCACAAAAAGCCAGAGAGTAAGGATTAAGCCAGGCACTCTAGAGAGGGTGGGAGTCTGCAGCCAGGCGGGGCTGTCCTGCTGCCCAGGCTGGGTGGGGCTTGGGCTGACCCCAGTCCCTGGGGTTCTCACCTCCACAATCCTTCTCATCAGACCAGTCCCCACAGTCATTCTCTCTGTCACATTTCCACCTGTTGGGGATGCAGTGGCCATTCTCACAGTGGAACTGAAAGTAGCGGGAGCAGTTTGGGGCTTCCGTGGGGTTTTCTGCAGAGACCAAACACACCAGTCATTTCCGGTGCACCGATGTGAACTCGGAGGCTTCGCCTATGTTTATCTCCCCAAGGGCCAAGTCCTAGGTCACTGACTCCCAGGAAGAACATATGGCATCTTCATGGATCCAAGGAAGGACAAAAAGCACATGGAAACTCAACAGCGTCCCATCTTCTTAGGCCCCAATTCCAATTTCTCTGACGTATTCTGGTACCCTGAGAATGGTCACTCTGAGTTCTAACCGTGACACTTCACCAAAGAAATAGCTTAAGTGTGAAGACAGCGCAAGGATGATGGTATGTAAGAGATTCCATGATTCCCTTGCCTGTGCCAGACTGCACCCTTACACTGTGTGCCAAAATAAACATTTCCTCCCAAAGGTGACTCTCTTGTGCCTGTAACTGCTGGAGGGAGGTATGCTCTGCAGCACTGAACACCACGACAGCTGATCTCTACCATCGACATACAGTGGGACTCAGAATCATCATGGAAACACGCCCCTGGGTGTGCCAATGACGGTTCTTCCAAAAATGTTTAGCAGATCAGGAAAGGCCCGTGCTGAGTCAGGGTGGCGTGTTCCATGGGCTGCGGCCGTGGACCGGGTACAAAGGAGAAACTGCACTGAGTGTGCGCGGTTATTTCTCTCAGCTTCCTGACTGTGTGTGGCTGTCTCGGGTCACTGTTGTCATGATTCCCTCGCCTGTGCCACACTGCACCCTTACACTGTGTGCCAAAATAAACATTTCCTCCCAAAGGTGACTCTCTTGTGCATTCTGCCAGAAGAAAAGGAACCAAGACACCATTCTCCCTTGCCCACTATCTTCCGAACATGGGTTGTGGCCCCCACAACTGCGCAGAGGAAGTGGAATGAGCATTCCCCCAGCCCCTTCTGGATGCCAGCTTCCCTCTCCACTCCGTTCCTCTCGCGAGGCCTTGAGAGCCGGCAGCCTGGGCTGCTGAGGGAGCGGAAGGCCCTTGGGCATCCTCCATCGCTGAAACCAGAAGGCTGGCTGCGGGAGGCGGGACTTCCAGCGTCTTACCGCAGTTGGCCTCGTCAGAGTAGTCCCCGCAGTCATCCATCCCATCGCATTTCCAAATCAAGCTGATGCACACTCCGTTCTGACACTGGAAGCCGAACTCATCGCACTCCTTGTGGAACTCAGGGTCTTGCGCTAGAGGGCGAGAACTGTCGGTCAAGCCCAGGTTACTTCCACGTTGGAGAGTTCAAAGCAGCAGGGCTGCTTGGTAGCTAAGATCCTACGCTGAGAGCTAAGGGAGCCCTGAGAAATGAGTCTCAGCAGAGCACACATTAACTAACCCATTCTGCACACTCACATGGGGCATGGACAGGGCCGAACCCCTGAGCTCCAATACTGTGCCTGCTTTAGAGATAACTTTTCAATGAGGAAATTTACATTCAAATAGAGTCATCAAGGTGGGCTCTAGTCTAGAATTGACGAGTGTCCTTAGAAAGAGATTGCCCCTGAAGCCCAGGTTTTGGTGCCACCTGGGCAACATAGCAGGACCTTGTTTCTTTAAATAAAAATATACAGCAGGAAATTTAGATAGGGATGCGTACAGGAGAAAGATCATGTGACAACATAGATAGAGACAGTACCCACCAGGGGGTGAGGAAGACCCCAGACAGTGCTCCCAACACCTCAAGAGTAGACCATAGTTTTTGTTAATTGAGGCACACAGTCTGGGCTTTGCTATGATAGCTAAAGGCATGCAGAGCCCTAGTGCTATGCTTTGAATATGAAATGTATCCAACAGGTTTATGTTTGAACACTTGGTCCCTATCGGTGCCACTTTTTGGGAGGCTCTGGGAACTCTGGCTGGGACGTGGAACGTAAGTAGCAGAAAGTAGGTCTCTGGGGCTGGGCCTTTGAAGGTTGCACTGGGTCCTCAGGGATCTTTTCACTCTGTTTCCCGTGTGCCACGCAGTAAAATGCTCTCCCCTTCCACACTGCCACCACCCCAATATTCTGTCCAAGTATATGATGCCAAGCAACCACAGAGCAAACCCTATGGCACCCTGAGCCAGAGTAAAGCCTTCCTCTTAAAGCTGTTTCCGCCAGCTATTCGGTCACAGTGACACAAAAGGGACAACGGTCACAGTGACACAAAAGGGACAGCTAGGGATATTCTGCAGCAGGAGAGGTTGGCTGTGAAAGAAAGTATTCAAAGTGGGGATCCATGCCAGGAATACCGCTGGAGCAAAGCTGAGCTACAGAGAGATTAGCCTGTCAATATCAGCGGAGGGCCAGTCTCTCCCAGAAGGTGACACTTGGCAAGGTCCTGGTCACTCCCCAGCCTCATCACACCCACGTATAACTAAACGATGCAACGTGTCAATGCTTCTGTGAGAAAGGGAACAACAACAAACGTAGGCCCACGCCCTGAGACACAACCTTCTTCCGAGTCTTAGGCGCCCCACAGAGTGGCCGACTTCCACATGCCTTCGAACTCCCCCAGCCACTCACAGCATCCGGCGAAGGCCGCATCCTCATCAGAGCCATCTCGGCACTGGACGATCCCGTCACACACCATGGAGTGGAACAGACACTGCTGACGGTTCTTACACACAAAGTCCATGAAGCGCGTGCAGAAAGGCTCTGAAAGAGAGGAAGGGTCACGGGCAGCTAAGGCTGGCAGGGATGCTCTGCAGCCCTGAACAAAAGCTCAAGGACAGGATACTGTGCATAGTGATGGGGACAGCCACTGGGGGTGGAGCACTCCTTATGTCCTGAGCCACTGTGGGTAGAGCACCTCTTATGCAAGACCCTGAGTGAAAGCATTTGCCATTTCGTGCGCCATTAAACCTCTGAGACAACGTATAAGAGATTTTAATGTCTCTGCATAGACACGGAACAAGGAAATAAGGATGTCAGCACCAAGTACTCTTTTTGCCAAGGACACAAGGCTAATGAGAGAGAAGCCCAGACCACACCCCATAGCTGCCTGGCACAAAGCCCACACCTTAGCTATGATTACTAGGACACCGATTCTCTGATATGGAGGTCAGCGATCATTTTGTACAAGAAGCCAGCATTACAGGCTGAATCACATGCACCCCTGTCTCTAACTCCTCTGTGGAAACCCTGAGACCAATGTAACTAACTCTATCAGGAGATAGGCCAAAAGCCACTGATGTTAAAAAGGTCACTAGGATGAGAGAAATCACAATAGGATAGGTGTCCCTGTGAGAACAGACATTGGAAATGCATGTGAGGGGGCTGGAGAGATGGCTCAACGGTTAAGAGCACTGTTTGCCCTTCCACAGGTCCTGAGTTCAATTCCCAGCAACCACATGGTGGCTCATAGCCATCTATAATTGAATCCGATGCCTTTTCTGGTGTATCTGAAGACAGGATACTCATATACATTAAATAAATAAATAAATAAATAAATAAATAAATAAATAAATAAATAAATCTTGAGTAAAAGAAAAGAAATGCATGTGAAGAAGAGATCATAGGAACCCATAGCAAGGAGTCTGAATGTGAGAAATAACTGCCTTTTAAAAGCTTTCATATGCTTGGTCACCGATTCTTTATTATATGCCTTCTCTCCAAAAGTGTGTGTGTGTGTGTGCGCGCGCGCGCGCGCGCGCGCGCGCGCGCGCACAAACATGTCTAACCTATAAGGCTGTTCTCATGAAAACCCCACACCATTAGAGAGATGGTGGCCTTTGTTTTATAGAAGCCTAGAATACAGTATCTTCTGTTAACCTAGTTTTACCATAACAGCCCAAGAGCAGCCACATGAATCACACGGTGTGTTCAATGTGACTTCATTCAGAAGAACTGGGATGAATCTGGCCACAGGCCAGTCAGCCATGCCTACACTAACACACATGCTTTTGAGTGATGGGTCGGATCCTGCCTAGAGGCCAGATCACAACACCTGTACTAACACATTTGTTCTCAACCTGTACTTCACATTAGAATCACGTGGAGCACTGTAAAAACAAAACCAGAACACCTCTTTCGACCTTAACACCCGAGCCGCACTCTAAGTAACTCAGAACGTCTGGAGTAGCTCCGAGACACAGTGGCTTTTAAAAGTCCCCAGCTATTTCCAGCGTTCTCCACAGACGTGGACCACAGACAATCTTTTGAGGATTGAAATGGGGCCTAAGATACTCCTCAAGTAATACTGAGTGATAAACTTTAACGAAACCAGGCAAGTGGAAAAGGAAAATGCACAGGCAAAAAGAACCTCGAGGCTGATGGTACACATGGCAACCAAATGGAAATGTTTACCTAAGTGTGCTCAACTGCCCCAATCACCCTGTTCATCATAATGCATCCTTTCTCCCTGGGCCCTGTCTCCGTGTTTGACCCATTTCCCTAGGTCAAGAACTCTGAGGCCAGGTAGTAAAGAAGAGATTGGCGCAACCACCAGGGCAAGGACTGGACTCACCACAGTGCTGCTCATCGGAGCCGTCGGGGCAGTCCCTCAGCCCATCACAATGCTTGCTGGACGGGATGCACGTGCCATTTGGGCAGTGGAATCCATTGCACTTTTTCTCTGAAAATTTAAGTCAATCACAGAGGAACAAGAGTGAAGAATCAGGCAGGCGCTCACACTTGTTGGCCGAGGGCAAGGCCACACCACCTCCAGGGTAGTTTGTTACTGGCTAGCAAAGGTACAAACTGATATATATATATATATATATATATATATATATATATATATATATATATATATATATATATACATACATACATATATACATATATACATATATATACATATATATAGTTCATATATATGATATATATATTTGATCCTGCAGTTCCAAAAGCAGATGTGCATTCTATTTACACAACTCAAACAGTAATGCATGAACAAAACCCGCACCCGGACCTTAGTGGAAGTGCAAATGTTACATTGTGACATGTTGCAGCAGGAACAAGCCTCTTGTATGGAGGGACTGCTCAACAAAAGGTGACATGAGGCTGAAGGAGACTATTATTTTAAAAAATCATCTAGGATATACAAGTATGTTAAAAAAAAAAAAACAAGGTACAAAATACCATTCACGGCATATTATGTGTATATGGGAGGTATGAAGAACACACATGCTTTTGAATTTATAATCGTTCTTCATACACCAATGAAGTGTGTGCTGGAAAGTGTGTCAGTGATTAGTTTTGCTGCTGGGTGAACATCCCAAGACCACAGCTGGACAGACCTGGATGCGGGTCAGTCACTTCACATGCTCTCGAGAAATGAGGTAAACAGGACAGGTGTGGCAGTGGACCAGGTAAAGTGGCAGGCCCTACTAGCTGGCCCACAAGAATAATAAGAAGGATCATATAGTAAACACACAAACAGCAGCGCACATAAGCCTTATCACTGTTGCACCACACATAACACGCAATTGTGTGTGCCACATGTGTATGTGGCTGGCAGCATTAGAGGCTTAATTATCCCAACACTGCCACAAACCCACAAGTGACACATCCCACCATAATGTTAGGAAGCTTGGAGTTGCTACCTGATAGAAACTTTACATCTCCCGCATCATCTAGAGGACCACTGTAAACAGAGCCCATCACTGACTGAGATTTCCTTATACAGCTATATATGCACATAAATATTCTTCCCAATATATAAAACCATTAAAGTATGGTTTTTCTACAAGAGGGGCATAAAGTATGCAGAAAGGAGAGTGGGTGTAGGTATGGGTGGGGGCTGGGGTAGGGACAACTTTTACTCTAGACCCTCTTATGTTCTTTCTATTTATTTTTATAAGAAAGAGGAAAGCTTCAGCAAATAGGGACAAAAGAGGACATGAGATCCGAGTTATTAAATTCAGGATTTTGTATGCTCTACAAAACACTTAGCACCTTAATTCTCATTCTTCAGGAATCCTACGGCAAAGCCCTTTTGGAGTATGTTTGCTTAGAGATCTTGAGAGCCTGGGTTTTCACAGACATCTCTGATGAGACTGAAACCAGAACTAAAGCATCCTGATGCCTGATCCGTTACCCTAAGTCTCTCTGCCCTAAGCTGCGGAGCACTGCTAGAAGTGAAGGCAGCTACCAGGGCAGGCACAGTCTTTGAGAGCCCAATACCTTGCGGTCGGTTCACTCTACAGAGACTAGATTCTAAGGCAAGGAAATGTGTTGCAAATGGTATTCCTAGAAAATTAGTCAAAGAGCATCATTCGGACAGGGGGAAAAAAAATCCCACGAGTCTATGACACCAGAAAATACTTAATGCTGCTTTGTGAAAGACCATTTTGGAAAGGGGTATAACAGCAGAGAGGCACAGCCATAAATTCCTGAAAATTATTAGGATGAAGAAGTCTCACATCAGCAGAGGTGACGAGGAACGCGCAGCTCAGGAGGGACAGACAGCAGCACTTCAGATAACCTAGCCACAAAGGGAACCATGGGAAGGCATGGGGACCTCTGCCACCATGAGTCTATGCTGTGCAAAGCATCCCCCAAAATAGCACAAAGGCAAGACGGGCCTTCTAAGGACATGGGACACTGTGCTGCTTTAACAGTGAGAGTGGGATGCTCTCAAAGGCCCAGCAACGATCAACTGGATAGACCAGGGGGTCACAACTAATATAAAGGAAATATGCATCTTCCATAAAAATGCTCGCTACAGGGAATGCAGGTATACGGAAGAAGGACTCTGAAAGGAGAAGAGTGGGAAGGGCTTACATGAGGATATTGACCCCAGTGACTCTACTTCTATGAAAATTCAGAATGTCTGGCAAAGGAATGTTAACTATCTAGTAGAAAAAGTACTGTATATATGATTCTATTACTGTGTGTGTGTGTGTTAACACAGAACAAAGTTTCACCTCCTGGCTCATTGGTTGCCCCTCCCCTTAATGACGGACCCTGGGGAAGAGGGCCAGGGGTCTGCCTTTACCACAGCTGACAGGATCTTCGTCAGAGCCATCCTGACAATCCGCATCACCGTCACATGCCCATCGCTGGGGGATGCAGTGGCCATTGTGACACTGGAAGTTGGAGGCTTCACAGGTGTGATAGATGGCTGCCAACAAAAAGAGAAGAGTCATTTTTCCTTTTCTGCCTTTCCCCCTTAACTACCAGAAGAAAGCTCTAAGCTAGATATCAAGGTGGGCACTCTGGGGGCAGCTGAGGTACAAGACTTTTTCCCTTGGTAATATCTTTGCTGCTAAAGAGACAGGTGAGGGTGGGGGTCAGGAGACCAGGGAGCCACTAAGAGTAGGGAGCACTCAGAGATTGGGGAGGACTAGCTCTCCATCACCATGCTCCAGCCAGTGATAGAGCATCATGTCAACCACAACCAATTAGAAAGACAAAAGAGAAGGCAGAGCTAGAGAAAACATTCCTGCAATATAAATGGCTCCTGTGCACAAGGGACAAGGTCACCAAGAATGAATTCAGAAATGTTTCAACAGGCATAGGCAGGTGGCAGTGTGGCCTGAGTCAGTGGACAGGCCTAGGCACCTACAGAAAAGACTCCTCACAACAATGGAGCGTGGTTTTTTTGTTTGTTTGTTTGTTTGTTTTTTTGTTTTTTTACACAGGAGGAGAGATTAGGGAGGGGACAGTGGTGTAACAGCAGCAGGCAGTGTGGCTCTACAGGGGGCCCTTCCTCTTCAGTGCACTGCTACTGGACGCTCTCACAGAAGGCTCCTCCCTACAGATGCCATGAGATGAGAGATGCCATGTGTTCCAAGGAAAGCTTCGAGACCTTCTTCAGCAACTGTCTGGAGGGAGGCCTAGCGTCTTAAGAGTTCTTCTGAGTTACGAAGCGACATGATTCTAGGTGATTCTAAATGACACCACCCTGTTTTAAATACAGAACCTTCCAGAGCCACAGAACACAAGGGATTCATCCAGAATCTAAAAGAAAGCAAGCTGGGAATTGGAATGACTTAAATCTTCTATAAAGGCAAGAACAACAGCTGACACATTGAGCGTCTAGTACAATCGCCTACAACAGTGATTCTGAACCATCCTAAGACTGTGACCTTTTAATACAGGTCATGCTGGGGTGACTCCACAACCATAAACCTCGTTCACTGCTACTTCATAACTGTAATCTAGTTACTGTTAGGAATTATAATGAAGCTACTGACTATGCAGCAAATCTGACATGGAACCCCTATGAAAAGGGTCATTTGGACATCTAAGGGGTCACAGCCCACAGGCTGAGAACTGCTCAGTTAAAAAGAAGTCAGTTTAACAAAGAGATGCAGGTTTTCATTTGATTTTGGTTTCCTCATTTACTTATTTGGTTGTTTATTTTGAGTCAGGATCTCTCTATGTATCCTTGGCTGCCCGAGGAACTCAGAGTAGACCAGGCTGGCTTTGAACTTATAGAGATCAACCTTTCTCTGACTCCCAAATGCTGGTATCAAAGGCTGTACCACCAGCCCTAGAGGTGCTGTTATAAACTAACGGCTTCATTTGCACACAAAAAGTCATTAAACATATCTCCAAATCTCAAAGATTAGCTCAAGTATATAATACTTTGCATCAACCCAAACCAACAGTGTAATGGTCCTCCCATGAAGAAACAGGAAGCTGGTTTTTTTATCTACTCACTGCTGAAGAAAAGCCAGAATTTGTGTTGTTCATAAGTAACATAAAGAAGTACACAGTGGTCCCCTGATTTACAGGGAGCACACTTTAAGACACTATGTGGATATCTAGAACTTTAGATACTAAACACTGCATGCATATGTTCTATATACATTCCTACGATGTTTCAACCAAAGAAATAGAATCCATAAGTTAGTTAATAACAATAAAAATTAAAATTAAAATATTTAAAATAAAAATTTAAAAACCAAACAAGGTAATAATAGGATAATTAAAACATGGCTAATAAAACTCATTTACAATGTAAAGATTATTTATTTCTGGAATTTTCTATTTAACATGTTTGGGTAGGCCATTAGTAGTAAGTCAAACAGTAGAGAGTAAGAACACGGGCAAGGAGATATTGTAACCTAGACAAGTTCCTTGTGGCCCCTGCTGTGTGAATAGACGTCCTCCCAAAGCAGGAGAAAACTCCAACCAGAGAAGACTGTTGCAAGCAAGCTACAGAATTTTATCCAGTTCAGATGACGGGTGGTACACTGTTGGAGGGTTAGAGGTTAGAAAAACGGGTCATGTCTGCCAGAATTTCTACTGAATTGAAGGCTGTTCTTTCGCAATGCTCAGAAATACCCAGAACCTATTTCTTCAAAATATTTTGAAACACACACAATCCATTATCTGTCTTTTCATCTCTTTGAAGACCGAAGAAGCATGTATTTAAGTCCACGGGGATCTTTCAATGTTTACAAGCCAGGGCACTTAGAATCCATTAAACATCTTTTAAAATACATTCATGCTGAAAAGCGGAATCTATGAGTGGTGCGTGTTACATGAGTTTCTGCCCAACAACAGCCATTACCTGCACTCTGATTTATCGAGGCTGAGAGTCCAACGTCCTCAGGTCAACCTCAGTCTTGGCTCGTTTTCACAGAGCATAAACTCACTTAAGGCTGTTACCTGGAGGATCTTCTTATTATTCAGCCTGAGTACTTTGTTTCTAACTGATAACAATTTCAGAGTGCCAGTAGGGTTTTCAAATGACAGTCTAGGAGGTGTAGAGATCTGAGATCTCCAGATTGTAGCCCAGAGGCAGGGATCAGAAGGACTATTCAACTTTCAAAAGTTTACTCAACTGAGTGGGCATGCCTGGAAAATATAGCCTTTCCCTTTTCTGGATTAAAAACTAAAACCTTCTGAGCAATTGACTAGTCCTTTTTAAGTGTCTGCAAAATAATATATTTTCAAAAATAGTACTTCAGTTACCCAGATGGAGAGAATGACAGGTCCAGGCTGCAGCATTTGGAGACTCAGGATTATGGGATTCACTGTAACTGGGGGGGTGGGGGGTGGGGGGGCGGGGGGGTGTGACAGGGGGGGGGATGGTCAGTGGCTGGGAGTATCAGAGGCATCCTACCACTTCCTCTCTGTATTTTCCCCAACTTATCAACATCAGTTGGAACAACTGATTAAAATCATTACCACATAAGCAGGCCTAAACAGATGGATACTAAAATCTAAGGAGTAAGACACTGTCTCACTTCTTACAAGGCACTGGACTACTGCAGAGTGCACCCAGATGTATGACTAGCGCTAAACTTGAATAATTAATGATATAAGAAAAAAAGCATAAAGAGAACTAGGAAGAATTACAGGTTAGCACTGAAAAATAACTAGATGTTTTAGACATAATATTTACTTATTTAAAAATTTATTCATTTAAAAAACATAGATGTTTTAGATTTAAAAAAATATCTACAGCCATAGAAATAAGGATTAGATTTAGCTGAAAAGAGACCTTAAGAAGTGGAAGGCAGCTCTAAAGAAGTAACTTAGCCTCCAGCTAAGAGTCCAAAGGAATAAATACTAAAACAGGAAGATGGAGCAACGGGATGATGCTGCCCCGTGAAGGGATGAGAGAAGCTGCCAGGGACCATCAGGAACTATTTGACTGCAAGATCCAAAAACAGATGAAAAGCATAAATTCTCAGATCTTGAAAAGAAAACAGGTATCGAAAGAAAATAGGTGAACTTCCATAACAATAAAAACTATAGAAACAAGAATGTCATTACTACAGCTCCTCCGAAAAGAGAATTCAAATGAGCACAGGAGTCTATAAGAACTGGAATAATTCCATCAATAAAATTACAGGAAAATACGATAAATGAAGAAATCCAGACTCGTTTGAACCTGAGACTAAGAGCTAGAGACACATGAATACTCACAAAGCCCTGAGATGGTTTAGCAACCTCAGTCTTCTGTTGTAAGGACCACTGAAGGTTCATACACAGGCGCAAGACAATAACTGGTTACGTGACACGCTGACAAATAAGTCCAGCCACTAAAAGTAGTCAGATGGGAGCAGGTTTAGCAGATGGAGGCACTTGCTGCGAGTCCTGACTACCTGAGTTTAATCCCTGGGATCTACGTGGTAGAAGGAAAGGACTCCTGAAAGCTGTCTTGTGATGTCCATACCTCTTCACAGGTGTGTGCACTCATGCTGCACACACACTAGATAGATAGACAGATAGACAGATAGACAGATAGACAGACAGACAGACAGACAGATAGATGATTGATAGATGATAGATAAATAGATGATAGATAAATAGATGGTATATAGATAGATAGGTAATTTATAGATAGATGATAGATAATAGACAGATGATAGATGGTAGGTAGATAGACAAATGATAGGTAGGTGGATAGATAGAAACAAGTAATAACTGACTAATTTTAGATATTTATTTTTTATTTATTAATTCATTTATTTAGAAGTGATGGGAATCAAACCTAGAGTCTGAATCATGCTGGGCAAATATTATATCACTGACTACATTCCCAGTCCTAATATTCAAGGTTTTAAAAGACCAAACCAAAATATTACCTGTCCAGTGCTTTTAAATAGGTTACTAAGTGTTTTAATTTTGGAGTGGTGGGCAAGGATTTAAAGTACACTTATGAAAGAAGAAAGATGCAACAAGTACAAAAAAAATTCTTCCTGAAGTGAACATGGAAACAAGAAACAATTAGGATGTTCTTAAAGGAATAAAGACCCCAAACGGATCCTGGGTAGCAAAGTCATGGGTTAGAACGAGAACACTGTCAACTCAGGGAGCACAGTGAGCTGAATCCACCAGGACAGCCCCACCCTGAGCCATTCTCTGTCTTAAATCAATAGGTCAGGAAATGATGCCTTACACCCATCGGCAGAATGAGCTCAAATCTACCCTCCAACTATTCTGAGATGGCAAGAACGAGAATCTATCTTAAAAGGGTTTGAAGAACCATTGGCTCAAGGTTGTAGTGAAATGGCAAAACAAAGTTGCATCCCTGTCTACAGGAAAGCACAGATAAGACCTGGAGTTTATAACACGCCCACCCATAGTTCTGAAGTGTTAATTCATTCCAGAAATCTGGAACAGGCTGCTGCAAGCTGGGTTTGTCTAACAGGCAGTACTGACAGAGGTATTCAGCCATGCTGCAATTTACATGCGGAATGCCTGAGTGCACCCTTCTAACGAGTTAACTAATTATCTTTCCAAATCAAGCCTGCAGACAGTATCTACACGCTTCTGGGCTCATGGCAGCTCTATGACAGTCTAGGTTTCCCTCCTCAATAGGCCACACACATTGCACAGAAGAATGGTTCTACACCCTTCTAGGGGAGACCACACCCAAAAAGAGATGTGGCCTTCTCAGGGCTGAGATTGGGGGGATATTATATAGCATCCTAATAATACATGGGGCCATTTTTTTAGAGTGCTTAGGACCAAATTGAATTCCAGCTTCTAGAGGAATCCAGGAATTAGGGAAATTTTTTATTCTAATTTTAGTTCTTGAAAAGTTATAGTCGAGCCAGGCATGGTGGCCCATTCCTTTAATCCCAGCACTTGGGAGGCAGAGGCAGGTGGATTTCTGAGTTCAAGGCCAGCCTGGTCTACAAAATGAGTTCCAGGACAGCCAGAGCTACACAGAGAAACCCTGTCTCAAAAAAAACCAAAAAAAAAGAAAAAAAAAGAAAAAAAAAGAAAAAAAAAAGAAAAGTTATAGTCATATAAAAACATGGGCTCAGCAGGAAGGATAGTAAAATGGACTTATGTTCGTTTCTCACAAAATTCCCGACTCAATGAACTACCCAGGGTTTACCATTCCCAGAATCACTGTCATTCAGTCACTCACAAAAATAACGTAGGCATGCATGAAACCAAGAGAGGAAGTGGGACACAGCCCCTATCTTATAGCATCTTTCCCACACATGATGTTTCCAAGGATAAAATTTTACCTCAAAGAAATACAAGCCCCGTTTGCATTTTAACCCTTTTAGAGAATATCTAATAGTTCAGTGCTACTCAAACCATGGATTTGACAGCTCACATCCATCTGTAACCCGTTCTAGAGGATGGGATGCTCTTCTCTGACCTTCTCTGAGGGTACTGCATACATATGGCACAGATACACACGTGCAGGCAAAACACCAATACACATAAGATTAAAAATAAATATTAAGCCGGGCGTGGGGGCGCACGCCTTTAATCCCAGCACTCGGGAGGCAGAGGCAGGCGGATTTCTGAGTTCGAGGCCAGCCTGGTCTACAAAGTGAGTTCCAGGACAGCCAGGGCTATACAGAGAAACCCTGTCTCGAAAAAACCAAAATAACTAACTAACTAACTAAATAAATAAATAAATAAATAAATAAATAAATAAATAAATATTAAAAAAGACATCATTCTTAGACCAAACACCAGTCTATGCCAATGGTGTCTTATTTATCGTCCCGAAGAACTAAGAAAATGGATCCAGAATATAGATTCCCCACAACACTGGAGTTCTGATCATAGCTCCTACCTTATTACACACAAGCTCTGAGGAAGGCTGACCTGTTTCTGACACGATTTCTCAGTATCTAATTTCTATGCTCACTTAAGGCCTAAATGCTAACTAGCATACGACTAAATAAGCTTTATTAACTGGGTCTAAGGAGTACTAACCAGTACAGTTGGCTTCATCAGACCAGTCCCTGCAGTCGTTGTCTCCATCACACACCCAGGAGGACCGGATGCACATCCCAGAGCTGCAGTTGAACTCATCGCTACGACACTGGTGCATCTCTGTGAGGAGAAAGCACAGCAGGGATTAGAGATGGGAGGCCGGGGTACGCTCGGAACTCTGCCTCCAAGGTCAGACATCTAAGAAGTCAGAAATGGACACATGCCACCGATTGTTCAGACAGTGTAGACACAGGGACCTTCACAAGGAGCCATCCATCACGGATCATCCACAGACATGGTGGACAGAAAGGCTTCAAACTAAAGATGTAAGGTCCCACCGTGCATGTTGCAAATGGGTTCTAGATGTGCTAAGATACTGACACCCGAAGACTCTGAGAAGACAAACGACCTCTCCCATTTATCATAACATTCCCTATGTACTCCACAAACATTTCTGCACCTGCTATGGCAATTAGACTGAAGTTCGTATATACTGATGAGGGAGGCCAGAGAGCAGAAGCTTTGAGAACCCGAGATCCTAGAGACACAGCCTGTTGTTGAGGGAGAGCTGTGGGCTGCTCACTGGAAGATGCTCAGCTCAAGGAAAGTGGATCTAGTGTTGAGACTGCTGGGGGAGGAGATAGAGCTCAGGACTTCCCTCTGGGGTGCCAATGGCTTTGCTCTCCAGAAGGAATGATTCCTGGGCCAATGATGCAGTACAGCTTGGCCGGAAGAAGCAAGGATTCCCCATATCTCTTTTTAGGTCCCAGGGAATCACAAAATCCCACTGAGGCCTGAGCATACCCCTAGCCCAAAGCCCTACAAGGAATTCATCATTGATGCAGCAGATCAAGAGACAGGACCTTTAAAAGATGTTTAAGAGTGAGATCCATGGGAGAAGGCAGGCTCTCTTCACCACTTCTGCCTGCTAGTGACACAGAAAATATACCATATGATAGGCCAGCACTTCACAAGAGAGCGAATCTACTGGTACCTTGATCTGGAAATTCCCAGATTCCGAGATGAGGAGAAATTAGTCTCTACTGCTTTTAAGTCATATGGTCTGTTTTATTTATTTATTTTTTTTTACAGAAGCCTAAAAGGATTGAGACACAGAACTTCCAAGTGGAATTGTCTTAAGCCTCAAAAAGCTAGGAGTGGAGTGGGTGACTGGCTCAGTGCAGCAGGTGAGGGTTCTTGCCATGTTAGCCTGACACCCTTCATTCCATCCTCAGAACCCGTGTGATGGTTTGAATATGCTTGGTCCAGGGAGTGGCACTCTTAGGAGGTGTGGGAAATGTGCTATTGTGAGGGTGGGCTTTGAGACCCTCATCCTAGCTGCCTGGAGGCCTGTCTTTTCCTATCTGCCTTTGGTTCAAGATGTAGAACTTTTGGCTCCTCCAGCCCCATGTCTGCCTGCACACGCCATGCTTCCCACCCAGATAATAATGGACTGAAGCTCTGAACCTCTAAGCTAGCCCCAATTAAATGCTGCCCTTTATAAGAGCTGCCTTGGTCACAGCAATGGAAACCCTAAGACACCAAGTAAACGTGGAAGGAGAGAACTCATGAAGTTGTCATCTGACCTCCACATGTGTGCCACAGTGCATGTATGTGTGTACACACACACACACACACACACACACACACACACACACACGATATATAATAACTATTAGGATAATTTGAAAGATGAAAGCAAACAAGAATAGCCAATCATGGGACCCAGGACATCCATCCAAGTTGCTTTTCTCAAAGACTGAGTGATAGCAAAGGTGGTGAATGAGGTATCCATGAAGAGACAGACTTATGCAGCAGACCAGCATCAGAGAATTGCACCAAGTAGGATCTTGTGAAAGTTTCAGGACCAATGAGCAGGAATGAGCCTTGAACCCAGAATGGGGATGGAGCACAGGGATGCTGAGCTATCAAGTGCTCAGCTGGTACCCAGACAGGGAGCTAGGCAAGTACAGAGACTTGGAACCATGTGGAGTCACATTTCTTCCAGGGGAAGGTACACTTCTACCGTATCCACACACTTCACCCTGAGTTCTGGGGCAGGAAGGACTGATGGAAAGAGTTGTTGATCCCAAGGCCATTTTTTTATGGCATTTGATAAAAGGATATTATGAAATAAAAAGAAAATTAAAACATAAAGCCCCATTCCCTCTCTAGCCAGGACAAGGTACACTCTACACAAAAGTGGCCCTAATGTGTTTAATGATTTGTGTTAAAATGATTTGCAAACAGCCCCTGTTCCACTAGGTCTAGCCCCTGTGAGTCAAACCCCCTGCTCATAGCAAACAAAGCCAGCCCTGTCCTTGTGCACACGCCCAGCTTGCCTGGCCCTGTCCTTGTGCACACGCCCAGCTTGCCTGGCCCTGGCCTTGTGGACAGAAGGGAGGACCATGAGGACCTCTGCAACTCATCACCAAGTCTGCGTTGGCGTCTGCCCTCCATTCTTACTCTCCTTCTAGACTGATGGGTCCTCCAGGCTCGTGCACTACACACTGCCTCAAATCTTCTTCTACTGTAAGCAACAGCTTCAGAGTGGTACCTACTCAAAACTTTGTCAGGACAGTGGCCCACCAGAGAAAGGCTGTACAAAAGAGGAGGCATGATCCTCAGCTCCCCACTCAGACATAAAGAGATCCTGCCATATCGGAAAATCCCACTAAGGAGATCATTAAGGAGGATCCCAGTCAAAGAGTAGGCAGGAGGCCCCACTAGTCCCGGTGACGGCAACCTATTAGAATTCCAGATCTATGAAACCATCCTTTTAGAGAGCTGGTGCTACATCAGTGCTGTCCGCCAGCTCCTAACAGGGGTTATGCCATTAGACTGGTTTAAAGAGAGCAACGATAAATCTGTGCAGCTGGGCACAGAGGCATGCGTCTGTAGCGTCTGTAGTGCCAGCACGCAGGAAACTGAGGCAGGAAGCTCTGGAGTGCCAAGCTACCCTGGGCTGTATAGAAAACTTGTCTAAAACAAATGGAAATTAAAGGCCACAATTGAAGATCCTGGGGCCAGCATCCCACTGGCTCAGAGGTGAGAGATAGCTATCGTTATTAAGAATCCAATGGGTCTGGGGGGAAAGCATAGAGATGGCTTAGTGGATGAAGTGCTTCCCATGCAAGCCTAACAGCATGAGTTTGATCCCCATAACCCCTGTAAAGGTGGGAAGGGGAGAACTGGTTTCAAATTTGTTCCCCCTCCTCACACACACACACACACACACACACACACACACACACACACACACAACCACATACCCCCAGACAAACCATGGCACACACATTCACATATACATCATGGCACACATACTCACATATACATCATGGCCACACATAATAACAATAAGTAAAATGAAAAACAAAAGGGCTAATTGAATTCACTCAGAAAACATACATCCTTGCTTTCACGTATAGATTGTCTAAAAGAGAAAACAGGACCTATTTTTCAGATTGGAAAACAAAGGCTGATCAAGAATAAGTGATGGAGGTGGGGTCTAGATGACCATTAGCCAGAGATCGGTGTTTCCAGGAGTGATTGAATGAACATGAAGGAAAGTGAAGTAGCTCTACAGAAACTGAGCAGAGGAGAGAAGGGACAGGCCCCTGATATGAGGGCAGAGGTGGGCATGGAGGTGGGAGATGCTAAGTCCCAAACTGTCCATCAGAAATTCCAGATTCTGGTCCACTCCATCCATTAGCACAGCCCTGTGAGCAGCATGAGGACCCTCCCGGGAATACCCCCTTACCACAGTGACTCTCGTCACTATTATCTCCACAGTCATCTTCAAGGTCACACTTATAGGAGAGCGGAATGCAAGTCCCTGACTCCTGGCACCGGAACTGAGTGTCTGCGTCACAGACCGTTGTGGCTACGGTGAGAAAGAAGCGACATGTTGACACATTTGTTAAGTCCAGTTCATCCCTTCCAGCAACAAACCTCCCCACCAGACTAGCAGTTAAAGCTAGAGGGAGGCAGGCTTCAATTATAACAAGGACTACACCCCAAGCTCATGGCAGAAACAAATCTCACAGGAACCTGAATCTCCCACCCAAGCTAGGTAAGGGCACGTGTTTTCCAGAGCCGTATGTACACAGAAATGGGGCCCAGAGCGTGAGACACTGCTGTCTGCCTGGGAGAGGAAGTGCATGACTGAAGTAGCCCCTAAAATCCTTCCAGATTGTCAAGCACTCTTCCCAAGCAAGTAACATAAACTCCGCTGTCTGCGAGGGATGCCCCGTCCCCTACCAGCAGCTGGCACACATCGAACAGGTAAAAGGAATGCATACCCAGAATCTTAGGGCAGAAACGAGTGTTATATCTGCTCTCAGTAAGGGCTGATATCTAAGTCCTCACACTAACTCTCCCTAAGCTACCATTTCCTCTGCTGTAAGGTAAAGGTGAAGCAACTGTGTCATGGTCAGCCAGGACTTGCTCTGCCATCTACAGTTTATGGGTCCTTATTCTTTGCACCCCACTTCTCTCTGAGATTGACAGAGATAACTGCCACCTGGTGTATTACTATGGATACAGAAGAGTCCAGGGCCAGGGCCACACCCTATCAAGCAGACTGTAGAGGTAATGGACTCCTAACAGTGTCTCTCTTCTCCCACAGCATGCCTCAACATCATAAGGATGGGTCTGAAAACCGATTCACTCGCTCCCGACTGATCCAGAAACCCAGAGGCCCAGGGAAAAGGACCTGAGGAGAAATGAGGAAAGGAAGACTGGTCTTTAAGCTACTGAGGAGCTGACACAGAGCAGGGCAGCATCTTGGAACAGAGGGTGGAGGTTCCCAGGACAATAAAACACCGAACAGCAACATTGTTGCTAGATGTCCTGGCAGCTCTTATTTGAGGTTCCATTTCTTCTCTGTAATTGAGCTCATGGTAGGAGGCAGGGAATGAATACAAAATGACAAGACTACAGGGGAGTCATGTGAAAACCGGAGTGCCTGGTACCCATCCAGCTGGAGGAGTCTGTTTACTGACAACATCCCTCCTAAGTGGCCTGTAAGTCCCCTCTGCTCTTCTCCAGCTGCTGACAGGGTGGCTGAGCAGTCACCCCATGCCACGGCACCCTGCCACAGCTACTCTGTTTTGCAAGCTGGCCTGAGGACAGGGCTTCGCTCACCAACTGGATAGGCAGACAGGCATGTCACTCCTAGATAAGAAGAGGCCGTGAGAGACAGATCTGGCCCCTGGGTTTGGTTCCCAGGGGAGAGGTTTCTAAGGCCCGCCATTCTTTACCACCTCACCCCTGTCAATCCCACATGTGGAGACCTAAGCCAAGTGGGTTCAGATATGTGAGAGAGGGGGGAGAAAAGGTTGTCTAAGGGCAAGATGGGAATGGGGGGGGGTGCTCCCAACCTCAGCTGACAGACACCAAACCAGAAGGACAGAGCCAGCCCCATATTTCACCCACTGCAGGGGTTCACACTGTGCAGAAATCTGTGAGAGCAGTCACGGGGCTCTGGCTGTGGGAGGCCAGTCCCAAGGCCAGTAGCCACCTGCACAAACACAGAGGTCATGATTTCTGTGCACAAACGGAGCTGTTAGGAGACCCTGAGCCCAGGGCACAGGAGAGATAGCTCAGTTTTCTTTATTACTGCTATGCCTAATGTCTGAGCTATTTCCCACAGCAATATATGGAATATTTCCCTTCCATTACCTCCTCTCTGTACTTAATAATATTTATTAGTGTCTTAAGAGAGCTTTGACTATCCCCTCAAAAACATTACACCTTCCTGCAACAACATAGATAAATGGAAAAAGGCCTATTAAAAAAAATAAAGACAGGCTGGTGAGATGGCTCAGCGGGTAAGAGCACCCGACTGCTCTTCCGAAGGTGATAAGTTCAAATCCCAGCATCCACATGGTGGCTCACAACCATCCGTAACGAGATCTGGCGCCCTCTTCTGGAGTGTCTGAAGACAGCTACAGTGTACTTACATATAATAAATAAAATAAATCTTTAAAAAAAAATAAAAAAATAAAGACAACCAGAGGCACAAGCCTTTCCCAATCTGCCACTTAAGATATCCCTTTGCACCGTAACAACACAGCCCACAGCATCAATTAGCCAGGGCTCATAAGAGCTCACAGAGACCAAGGTGGCAATCAGGGAGTCTGTGTGGGTCCCTCTGTATATGTGTTATGGTTTTATAGCTGGGTGTTTTGTGGGAATCCTAACAATGGGAGCAGGAGCTGTCTCTGACTCTTGTTCCTGCTTTTGGGACCCTTTTCCTCCTACCAGGTTGCCTCCGCCAGCCTTTATATGAGGGTGTGTGCCTGGTCATTTTATAACTTGTTATGCCATGTTTGGTTGATAGCCCTGGGGGGCCTGCTCTTTTCTGAAGGGAAATGGGGGAGTGGATCTGGAGAAGAGGGGTAGTGGGAGGGACTGAGAGAAAAGGAGGGAGAGGAAAGTGGTGCTGGGATGGAATATAGGGGAGAAGAACTAATACAGTCATTTCCCTGGATGCGAAAAACATACGCTGAGGTCAGGGAAGAATGGGAGTGAATAAAGGCTCATACAAAACTTCCAACAAGCCAAGGAGAGCAGAGAAGGGCATCACAAGGCCCATATGAACCTGATGAGTTACATTAGATGCAAGCTAGATAAGTCTGCTATAAAGCTGTTACCCATGTTAAGGCACGCAGGGCCTCAGCATGTGCTCCATGGAAGGCCTTCACACATCTGTCAGGGCCCACAGACTTCCCTCATCAACCTGTTCTACAGTTCAAATGGTGAGAGAGCCTCTCGATATGAAAGGCAGGCCTGCCGTGGTCTCTGGGTTCCCTGTTTGCATCCGGTTCTCTCATCCAGTTCATTCCACTCACTGTTTATCCTTCCAAAGGCAAGTCCTTACCAGAGCACCTGGGTGGTTCCCGTCCACTATTCCAGGAACATCCACAAAACTGCTGATCTGGATTATACATCGTATCCTACCTGCCCTATCGTCCACAGGAGTGGGAGCACGAAGCTCCATGGTCATCACTCAAACTCTGCTCAGTGCTCCTCACTCTACATATGCTCAGTTCTCCCCATGCTCCTCACTCGGCCTCTGCTCAATGCTCCCCATGCTCCTCACTCAGCCTCTGCTCAGTGCTCCCCATGCTCCTCACTCGGCCTCTGCTCAGTGCTCCCCATGCTCCTCACTCGGCCTCTGCTCAATGCTCCCCATGCTCCTCACTCAGCCTCTGCTCAGTGCTCCCCATGCTCCTCACTCGGCCTCTGCTCAATGCTCCCCATGCTCCTCACTCAGCCTCTGCTCAGTGCTCCCCATGCTCCTCACTCAGCCTCTGCTCAGTGCTCCCCGGGCACCCTCCTCTGTGCAGATGGGAGCTGGTTGGGGTGCCTTTCCCGCACAATACAGTTACTTATCCTGACACACAGTACTCTACTGACTCTACTGTACTATCCACTGGCTTCTTAGACACAAACTTCCCTACCTACCGGAAGCCGAGCAAAGAGCCTGAGATAGAGGGGCTAAATAAATACCAGTGAGTGTCTGTTTTTATAAAGAGATTCAAAACCATTAAAACCAAAGATGGGGAAGGAGGCCTGAAGTTAAGTAGATGTCTGTCTCTATACCTGCAAGATGGAGTTGGACCCTAGAAGCTACTCAATGCAGAGGTCACTTGGGCATGACATACCTACCAACATTCCTCCACATGCCAGGCCCGAGGGCACCACTGACCAGTTACAACAATCTCTGGCTTGAGGCCTATAGTTTGGGGTTCTGACTGGACACTACTGTGATGTTTATCTAAATGGATAGGATTTGGGCAAAAACCCCACATTTAGATAAACATCACAATAGTGTCCAGTCAGAACCCCAAACTATAGGCCTCAAGCCAGAGGGACCAGCCAAGCCCCTGACCAACCAATGGTGCGTGTCTGATAGCCTACGCCTGGAGACTCACGGCAATTTCTCTCGTCACTCATGTCTCCACAGTCGTTGTCGAAATCACACCACCAAATGCTGTTGATACAGTTGCCGTTGCTGCAGCGATACTGGTTGCGAAGACAGGTGTTCTCTAAAGTAGGGGGAGAAGGGGAGCCAGCATTATTCCTACCACCAGACCACAAAATTTTCTCTTCTCAGTTTCCTTTTCTCTTCTCCCAGCTACATTCTGCTGCAGATGGGATGGAGCGGGAAAGGGAAGGGCCAAGTGCTCAGTCATGCACAGGAGGCAGGAAGCACACGTATGTGCATGCACGCCTCTCGAGCAGAGCCTCTTTCTTGCCTCTTTAGATGAAAGCTGAAGGTGAGGCAGAATGCAAGTGTGTGGAGGTGAGTACTATGGAGAAAAGGCTGACACCAATTGGGTCATCTCACTGTTAGCAGAAATAAAATATAAATTACACACAAACAAGCCTTCAAGAGGCTGTGTCCACAGAGTCTCAGACTCACCCAAGCCATATGTCACAGCTATAATATACACCTCGTTGGTACTGAATACTCATGGATTCCATGTTCAAGATTCAGCTAACCAAACATCAGAAACAGGTGGGGGGTGGGGAGGGTGGGAACTGCATCTGTACTGCACATGGACAAACTCTGTTCTCCTTGATACCGCTCCTTGAACTGCAGAAGGTATTCTCAGCAGTCTGGAGGTGACTGAACATATACAGCAGGCTGGATATAGGTTATATGTAAATCCTATGCTCTTATATGAAGGACTTGAGGATCCATTGTATCTGTTATCCAGAGAAGTCATTGATTTGGGGTTAGGAAGGGATGATTTTATGTAGTTAGACAATAATTATATATCTATGTATACACTAATTAAATAAATATAAAAATCATAAAATCTTAGTAAGCTGCTTGTTTAATAATTATTTATTTATTTATTTATTTAATTTAGTATCATGGCTTCTTTGAAACAAGGACTTATAGAGGACATAAAAGCATTGTTCAGCACACTGGGACAAGGACACCAGTGGCCTGCGTAGACAATTTAAAACATTCCAGTGGTGACTAGAGAAAACTTTCCCCCCTCTTCTTAGAATTTACTGTTAACTTTCTTTCTAAATAGCTTTAAGACGCCATCCGGAGCATGAAAGGAAGCCTCCTGTTTCTGAGGGAGAGAGAGTCATCTTTTCTCCATTTGTATTTCTTAGGGAAGCTGGCTGATAAAGCTTCCATTGTACGCTCGCCTGCCCTGGCCTCAGACAAGTGTAGTTAGGATTGCAAAGTAAATATGACCTAGAGAATAAGGAAAACACAGGAATTCAGCCATCAGTCCACTAACTTCATGCCAGAGCACCTTCCTGGATGTTGGCTGACAGGACTATGAAGCTAGAAACTGGAGGGGGGGGTGGAGATAAGACGGGGGTTGGGAGATGTGGGGAACTAGGGGGTGTCAAGTCAGGTTCTCCTAAAAAAAAATTCATATTCAAACTGGCTAAAGAGAAGGCTCCTACTGTCATTGACTTGCTCACACAGCTTGGAAGTCAAGACTTTTAGACCTCTGCCAAGCCTGATTCAGAACATCTGGGCCATTCCAAGCTCTGGGGTGGCAGACAGAGAGCAGTCTGCTCTGACAGAATTTAGCCAGTTACGTCCGGAAGGCAAGCTGTCTATGGTTGCATAGAGGAACACACAGAACAAAAGGAAGCTGGACCTGAGGGAAGCTGTATCATTTGCCATCAAAGTGAGGGCTACAACGATGACCTTTCCATGAACAACTCATGCTGTACAGAGCCTGAGGCCTTACAACCTGGATCAGAATACCTCTTGGTACCTAAAGGGATCATTTCCACCTGGGACATTTTCTAATATCCCAAACTTAGGAAACACTGAGGTCAGAAGGGAAGGAGGAGGAGCCGAGGGAAAACCAGGGTCGCACCTTCTTTGACACAGGTGTTGTTCTTCTTCTGATAGCCCTGAGGGCAGTCACACATCAGGTCCCCAGAGGGGAGGACACTGCTGGCCACACCTTCTGGACACCTGCAGCTTTTGCTGTTGTTGGCCTTAGGGAGGCACAGTAGACTGCAGGGCTGAGGGACACAAGCATTGCTTCCTGGAGAGAAAACACAGAAGTCGCACTTAGGTTAATAGGTGCATGCCGTGGGGCAGCCAGAGAGACTTGAGCCACGGAAGGAAAGTCGTCTTACACATGAGGCAGTGGGCGGCTCAGAAAAATCTCTGAAGCATCAACCACATTGATAAACCTCTGTTCGGAGGCTTAAGTAAGGTCCTCACTGTGAGGGCTTCTCAGTGACTTGTCTATAAGACTGCGTGGGTCTATGGGACCGTAGAAGATGACTTAATGATTAAGAGCGTTTGTTGTTCTTGTAGAAGACCCAGGTTCCATTACCAGCAACCACATGGTTCACAACCATCTGTAACTCCAGTTCTACGGTTTTGATGCCTTCTTCTGACCTCTGTGGGTACCAGGAAAGCACGTGGCACACAGTCTTACACACAGACAAACACACAGGGCTGCGGAACTAAGTCACCATCGGCTTAGCAATCACCTGATCAATTGGAGTGACAGAGAATGGTGACCTACAGAGGTACACGGAAGCCTAACCTGTGTAAACTGCAGTCTGCAGACCCAGGATGCCAAGGGAGACAAGGATACTGCTCCCCTTCAGGAAAGGTGGCTTGGCAAACCGCTCTGCACTCACTTGAGGGTCTAGGCAGATCTCCTAACTTAGACATCCTTACTGCTAGGTTCTAAACTCAGACAAACTGCTGAGGCTCCTATTTTACATATCAAAGCGGACACTGGACTCAGGTTCTCCCTGTATCTCCCAGTCCCTTCCTCTCATAGGGTCCTCCTGTCTGGCACACCCTGCTCCCAATCCTGAACTCTGCAGTCCTTGGCTGGGCTACTCTTCCTATATAATCCAACCATTTTGGTTACCTGCCCTCTTTGTAAGTTTGGGTCTCCTGGCTGCTGCATCCGGGCCCTCCCCTCCCTTGCTCTCCACCTCTCTCCTGGCACAGTTCAATCTGTTCTTGTCCACTCTGCACTCACCCACCTCTGGCTATGCTCTCCCACATAGCTACAGTAACCTTCTCCTCCACCATACCTAGGAGCAGTCATGCTCCTTTCATTTCTTTTCTCCATTCACTTACTGCCTTCCTTGTCTTTCGATAACATATTTTACCTGCTCCAGCTTGAATGGGTTTTTGCTCTTCAGAACCCAAATGCCCTTCCATTGAAATATATACCTAGATAATAGTTTCCCCTTCTCAAGTCTTTTGTGCCACAGCACAGCTAACAGGCTGAACGAGAAACCACACGTAAATCTGATTAGCCACTATCCTGCAATAAATCCACAGAAGGGCCAGGTACTATACTGATCTAACTACTATGCTGATCTTCCCTTTGGGTCAGCTTAGCAAAAAAAATGCCAGACATGTCCAAAACACCACCCCACATATATACTTTTGGGCTCTCACAGATAGAAAACCATGACCAAATTGCTTTCCTGCCCCCCACACTTATTTTCTAACTAGAAGCTTGACACTGCTCTGCAGAGGCACGAGGCATTGAAATTGTAAAGTGTATGCATTGTTTTCTTTTGCTTATGGGTCTTAATCATGAAATGGGGAAACATTTCTATAAAACTCAATATCTTTGGTTGGACCATTTCATAGACACATCCCCTCCTACACCTCCCAGAAATCCAGGAGATGTGTTTCCATGCATCCAAGACTTAAGCTAGGCTGGGAAACAAGACTCATAGATAGTTTAGTTTCTTTTCCTGATGCTGACAAAAGCATCTTAAAGGAGAAGGGACCTCTTTGTGCTCATCCACAGTTCCAGGGCATAGTCTATCAGGGAAGGGAACTGATAAACAAGAGAACTTGAGGGAGCTGGGCCTTTGTGTTGACAAAGAACAGAGAGGGATGGAGGCAGCAGAGAGGGACGGAGGCAGTACTGATGTGCACTTCCATTTGCTTGTTTATATGTTCCAGGACCCCAGCCAGTGCATGGTGACATGAATCGTATCCAGGTTCTCCCATCTCAACTAACATGGTCAAGATAACTCCCGACAGATATGCCCAGACCCCCATCTGGAATGGGATTCCAGATTCTGCCAGGTTAACAATTAACACTAACCATCACACTAGATGACCATTACTATTGATGGGGGCTTTGGAGGTATTGTTTAAGGTGGCATTGCAAATAAAAGTTAAGATGATTCGGTGATATCATTTTGATGCTAAAAAAAAATGAATAAGAGGCACTGTACATATATACATATATGTGCATATATACATATATGTGCACATATATATATGCATCATATATATGCATATACAAATATGCATACACACACACACACACACACACACACACACGCACACACTCTCTCTCGTAAACACATGTGTGCTCACCCTCAGAGAAAAATTCAAGTGATAAAATATTCGAAAAGACTCCAGCAAATGACTCAGCCTACCATAGGAGCCTCAATGCCAGCATGCCAGAGCAGAAGTCTTAGACATCGGTTTACCCCTGACACCTGTGGGAATCAGGTGTTCTATTACCTTGAATTCCCACATCAGTCTCTATAGGAATCCACGCAGGGCCACTCCTAATGACAAGCAACTCCAATTGTGCTGTGTGTTCAAACCACTCAATGTTCCAAGGAAAGGAGGGCTGACAGACTAAGGCCCTTAAATACACTCAATTACAGGATGATTTGCACAAGAACTGTGTCCATAAAATGGCAGGATCGGCGTTATCACATGCAGAATGAATGTCCCTAGGCAAACAAGGAAAAGTGTGGGTCCTATTTAAAGAAGCTGGTCCAGGCAAAGCTGTATGGCACTGCGATTACAAAAGCTCAGGCAGAGTAAGACGAAGCAAGCCGCCAGGTCTGAGGAGAAGAACTGGGCAGGGCAGAGCATCCCAGCTGCCACAAAGACACAGAACAGAAGATAGGTGTGCTACATGAGAAAGCCCAATAAAGATGGAGGGAGAATCCACCACTGACCCTTTACACAGGACACCAACAGTATGCCAAAAGTGTGACTGTTATTCCATGTGAAGAAGAGACAAATGCCCCTTTAGAAAACTTAGCCTAGGACATCCTCACAGGGCACACTCAGGACATTTTCAGATTTTTCTCTCTGAAAAATTCTTCCAGATTCTGTTTAGGAACCGAAAACTGCTACCATCTCACTTAAATTTCTAAATATTTAGCAATCAGCAAATTCATGTTGCCTCGAGTAACAGAGATCCACACCCACGTTTGCAGGTGCTAGGAAACCTGTCATTATGATAGGCTCTGAAGGAAAATTAAAAGAACTCCAAAACGTTTCAAGCCATGGCCGCACTAAATGAAGAGACTCATAAATCTTGCAAAGCAACATCTATAAAGGACGAAAGAGAATCTTCCTGCCAGGAGAAATAAAACCATCCAGATAGCAAGACCAGAAAAGCCTTCACTAACAAGTATCCCAACACCTGGACTGTTCCTTACAAACCAATTTCTTATTCCAGGTCGGCATTCATCGAATTGCAGAACTCTGAATGGCCGTCGTATCACGAAGGCACTTCTCAATGCATGGCAGAGGGGACAAAGCCTGATGACTGCATTGAAGTTGCAGTTTCAAGAGCAACTTCAGTGCAGCTCAAATTCTTAGCAGTAAGTGTATCACCAGACAAGCCATTGAACCCAGCTCTCATGTAGACAGTGAAGGCAATGGGAGGATGGAAGGCTTGTGGACTGGGGAAGGCCATTAATGCCTACACAAGCCTGTGAAACTCATTGTGGTGTGGATGATAGAGCTATCCCCTAATAAATGCACCTACCATCGTTTTATGCTTGGCTGATAGAAAGTCCTATGCCTGTTAGGAGAGAATAACAAAAATAACTCATTTTTGTTATTGGCCTGGCCTGGCACTCAGGGCTCCCTGTATGCATCCTGCCCTGGGGTATCCTCTCAGGGTGCTACTGTGCCAGGGAGGTTAAAGTCAACAAGCTCACGCATAAAGGGGCCTGAACATCACTGGTAGCCTCACCACCGAAGCATCAGCTCAAACAGGCCTGTCTAAGAGACGGGAAGCTTGCTTTTGTCACCCTGGAAAAGTCTTGCTTGGTCCTGAAGGATGCAAGAGAATCCCAAATGTGGGGCAGGGAGATACACTAAGTGCCCCCCCCCCCAGGCCAAAGTGACATTCACAGATGATCCGGCATCCCTGTCAGCGTTCCTTCCACCAGCACTTGCCGCTCAAGCCAGCCCTTCCTCAGGTCCGGACACTACCCCAACCCCCTGAATTACTCTTCTCTAGCTAAAGTGACAATCACTCTTTGGAACATGAAGGGGAAATGACCCCTAAGCTGAGAATCTACCGAGTGTACAGAGTACAGGGGTTCAGCCGCAAACTGTACCTCACTGCTCCCCAGGGACTGGGTGTGACTGCCCCTCAGCTGTGCTTGAGCTGCTGGCCTAAGAGGCAGCCAAGACAGGAAGTGGGGAACGTGAGACGACCAGATCAGACTCACTGAAACAGTGCTATAGGGACTGCTGGGTACACACCCAGCATGCTATGTGCACCCATAAAAATGGAGCCATGCTCTCTGGACAAGGTAACATCTTAGAGAACACTCTGCAGCCTGGGAAGAGGAGCAGCAGGGGTGGCATCCTTCATCCCAGGCCTAGACAGAATGGTGCTGGGGCTGAGACACATCACCCTGTCCTACTTTAAACAGAGCTATATAATATCCAGTCTCAAAAGAAAAAAAAAAAACCTAAAACCACAAAACCATAAAAAATGGGTGTCTCCTCCTCTTCCTCTTTTTTTTTTAAAAAGTGGCTTCTCCATTTAGTGGCAACTCTCACACACTGGGGAGAACCTTTGGGAACATTAATTAACAGCTACGATTTCATTCTTTGATCTGCAAACCATGGATCCTAATACCAATTCCCTACAGGCTGAGAAGCCATGCAAACAATGCTGACTTAGGTTCGCATACCACTCAGGAGTCCTTGAGGGAGTTCTCATGCTATCTTCCTTAGTTCCAAAGGGATAACAGTGGTTATCTATAACTGTATTATTTTCCGCAGTCAATTTTCTCCACAGGTGGTGAGCCAAGACAGGCAAAACGTGCCTCTCAACCCTGTAGTTCAAAACAGTAAACCCAGCATTGTGTCAATAGAGGTAAGTCAGCAGACCCAGGAAGCTATTTAATCCCGCAGAGATAAGGAAGGTGTGTTTAAAGAGACTATTCTTCCCAGCAAAGCCTTGTCTTTCTCTGGGAGTCTCCTTCAAGATAAGCAAACAAACAGCCAAGGAAAACAGGAAGCTCCCACAATCACAATCTCAGCTTGCAGGACAGGCTGAAGGTAGGTCCCGGAATCCCGAGCTCATAGTTTTAGAAGAAGACTAAGGCAGGAGTGATGGTACACACCTGAAAGCCTGGTGCTCAGTGAGCTGGAGCAGGAGGATTGAGAGCTCTAGGACAACCTAGGTAACACCACAAAACTCTGTCTCAAAAAGAAACGACAGAAACAATCAGACATGATGGCTCACACCTGTAATTCCAGCACTTGGAAGGCTGAGGCAGGGGGGTGGCTGGCCTGGGCTCCACAGTGAGTTTCAGGCTAGTCTGAGCTGCAATGGGAGAATTTCTTTCTAGATAAAAATAAACTCTGCTCATCCCTTCTTTCCACAAATAAGAACTAGGCACCTACTAAGAGCTAGGCACTGGCAAAACATTGAGAAAACAAGACATTCATTTCCTGAGGTTCACACATTCAGCGTGGATCATGAATGAAAAGAAAAAAAAAAAAACCTGCACAGAGTGTGGCCACAGACGTAGGTATGTTCAATGGACACTGAAGCATCTGGGCATGCCAGCATCTTAGAACCCAGCATGCACTGTTCCTTGTGAATGTGACAAAGATTAGCACATGATGGTCCTCTCACGGCTGTAACCGAAAGCCCATCCCACCCGTCACTGAGGAGCCAAGGGCAGGAAGAATGCCTAGTCCCCCACCAAGCACCCGCACTCCAGGCAGGCAGGACTCCCTGTCTCCCAGCTGTTTGTGTATCATTACAAAAGAAATTAAGATGCCATTAGGAAGAAATTAAATAATGTGCATGTTGTCGTGACAACAGAGAGGCACACTGCCAGATCCTGCTCTGAGTGAGGATTGCCCATTCTCAGCCCCTTTCTGGAGACCAAGTCTGGGGAGAGAGAAGGGGACACGGCCTTACCAGCATTCTTTCCCTTGTAGAAAATCTTCATGTCCATCAGGCCCGTGAGCTGGCTCGCTAGAATCTCCACCTGGGATCTGCTGTACTTGGAAGCTCTGAAGATGCTGAGCTGTGACCAGTCATCCCAGTAGATTTCATTCTAAAGAGAAAACCTCTGCCTGTTAATCTAGTTCAACGGTCCTGCTTTCGGGACACTTCACGAGGACAAGGGGCACTCCATCCCACCACTATGCAGGGACAACAGATAATTACTCAATAACCGGCTGGGTCAAAGTTTCACTTAAGTGCAAATGTCAGTGGCTTTATTGAAACCCTCAGAAAGAAATGACCTAGAAAAGGCTATCTAGTATTCTTTTAGTTGAACCATGGGGGGGGGGGTGACTTAGTTTTGAAATATGCTTCCCCATTCTAGGTAGACACATTTGCTCCCTAGGGTGAGAACAACTGGAAGGTTATATAGATGGCGCACAGCATCAGTCAGCAGGGAGAGAAGCAAAGGATGAAGATACGAAACTGAAACAAGGCCACAGGCCGTGAAAAGGAAAGAGATTCACTCAGAGGAGGAGACCTCAACCTCTAATCTTTTGAAACATAAGCAGTGGTAGAAGCCTACATCTCTCCATGAAGGACGCAAACAAGTCTGTGCAAATTGGAAGGCACAGAGTTTTCAAGGCCCCTGACCAACTACAAAAGCCTCACCTCTCTCTGCCTACCCACATTCTTCCCCTTCTCTGGCAGACTGCGCAAAAGGACTCGCCTTAAAGACAGCAATGGCGTAAGGGTGTGGGAGGTTGTCAAGGATGACTGAACGCTGCTGGCCACTGAAAGTGATGCGCTCGATACAGTCCAGGTAAGCATCCGTCCAGTAGATCCACTGGCTGTCCACAGAGATGCCGTTGGGCCACTTCACGTCCTCTGACACAAGGCGGTAGGCAGCAGAGCCATCCATGTAGCTCCGGTAAATCCCAGGCTTCAGGTCTCCCCAGTCAGTCCAGAACATCACCCTGGTCAATACAGGGATCGCACAATCTCATCAGAACGACACAGGCCAGCCTTGATTCTACTTCCCAGAATTCCTCTCAAAGCAATCATTATTACTACTGTCTGTCTATATTTGAGGTGCATTCATTCACGATTACTACTATCTATATTTGAGATTCATTCAGAAATGTAGTTGAACTTGACTCAAAAAATCACCTACTGAAGTCTGCCTATAATCGCATTATTCCAATACTATACAAAGAAATGCACATATATGCATGCTAACCTAAATGCTAATTGGCAGAGGAAGTGATATGTAGCATTATACAATAGGATATACCTATTGCAATGCCCCCAGAATATTGTGTACAAAATAGTTTAGAATCTATATATCGTATGTGCTACTTAGTTTTTGAAAATGACACAAACTAGAGTCACCTCAGAAGGAGCAACTCCAATTAAGGAACTGCCTTCATCAGACTGGCTTTTTTTGATTCATGATTGATAGAGGAGGGTCCAAACCTCTGTGGGCAGTACCATCCTGGGCAGGTAGCTGGCTGAGCGAGCCACTGGGAGCAATCCAGTAAGTGTGGTCTCTGTTTCAGTTCTTGCCTTGGATAACCTGTGAGCAAAATAAACTCCTCCCTGCCACCTCGGTTTTCATCCACGTTCTTATCGAAGCCACTAAACAGCTGCATGTGCTCTGATAAGCCTCTGTCACTCAATGTGCATGTCAGCTGACTGGCAGGAAATCACAAACATACTGATTCTATCTGACATGTCATGTGTGTCATTAAGGGGCGCTGCATTTAACGATCATGATTGAACACCAGTAAAAACACTCTGAATAATGCAAGCGAAAAGTTAATGGTGGCTATTATGTATGAGTAATGGTGACTATTACGTAACAGTGATGTGATTGCATCCCGAGGACGTAGGAGGATGAATGGTGACGAATGAGAACAGGGCAGACGTAAGCATCCTTTCAAGGCCTTCTCTTTTAATATCTTCAACCAAGCTCATAGGTTTCTTTTAGAGTGTTCTTTTAAGAATAGTGTTAATTCTCAATCATAAACACACACAAAGAGAAAAGCTAACGCAGCATATCCTTCTTAGTAATGTTTGCTGTGATGAAGGGGTTAGTGAAAAGCAGTCGTGCGTACCCCAAGTGCACATTAATTTTAAGTAAGAAAACCTGCACATGCTGGGAGTTCTGTGTGTGAGAGTGACCGGTCGAATTAAATGTTTGTGAGATTCACGGAACTCAAGATAATATATATATATATATATATATATATATATATATATATATATATATATATATATATCCTTACAATTTATCAGTGGCCTGACTGGTTTACAAAGACTCTCTTTCATGTTACCTTTTTTATTGAAACACCCCACAGATGTGAGACATCTGGAGGCCATAAGAGAGTTGGATGCTTTCTAATCAAACGCACACGGAGTTATCAGACTACGACAAGCAAGCTATGGCTTCAAAAGCCTCAGGCAACAGGTTATCTCCCCTGTGATCACCAGAAGCAGAAACTTGGCCTCAAGTTTTCACTTTCATGAGCATCTGTTGCAGCAGTGGGCACAACGCTGACTCCCCATAGGGAACACTTACCCTTCTTGGGGTACAAGGACTAGAGCCCTGGGTCGATCAAGCACAGAGGAATTAACGATTGTCAGTCGGAAGTCACCATCTGGATTAGCTACCTGACAAAACAAATGGGGTAGGGGGAAGGAGAGGGATCTAAGTTCTTTACAAAGCCCACAAAACCAAAGCCCTCCACAGGCCCTGCCTTCAGCCCACTCTCCACACCTGCCCTCTACTCCCGGGTCTCATTCTAGAACCACTGGGGAGCCCGCCTTGATTCCCAATGAGAAGGTGCTCATCATGTCCCTGGCTGAGATAATCCCCACGTGGGCTGAAGGAGAAGCTAGAGCTGTGTGCTCCCTGACGCCCACCCTGGAGCACGACAACTTGCACAAAGGTAACTGTTGTGGTCCCTCAGAGTCCAAGAACTCCTCAGTGCTTGTGCACAACCCACACAACCGCTTCCTGCCTGCTTTAAGCCACCCCCAGATCGCCTGTAATTCCCACCACAGTGCTAGTGCTAGGTAATAGGTGAGTTGTTCGGGAATGGGATGACAGGAAAAGATGTCTGCACACTCAGTACTGTCTTGGTTTTGTTTTGTTTTGTTTTTAATTATTTTTCGATTCACGGATATGAAACCACAGATTTGGAGGGCTGACTGAACTACCCTATATGCCAACCACTTCTGCCAGGGTCCTGAGCGGATTCCCCTCCCGCATCAGGCTCAGCTCAGGAGGCAGGAGTCCCGAGAAGCTCCCCACTCACTTCTCCTCTCCACGCCATCCACTCCCCAACCATACGATCAAGTGACTCGGTTCATGTTCTTAGCAGAAGGACAGGTTTCTCTGTCTCCTTTCCACTGAGCTACTTCCTTTGTGTGGTTTCCGTTTGCTTTAAGGCAAGATCTCCGTGTATCTCCAGCTGGTCTTTTAAGTTACTATGTAGCCCAGGCTGCCCTCCAAATCTTGATCCTCCTGCCTCAGTCAAGTGCTGGGATTACAGGAATACACCACCATACCTGGCTCCTTTAAACTAAAAGCTAATCAGAAAGAGAATGCGTGTGCCCTTTCCTTGCTCACTGTATCATTAAACACAAGACCAGGACTGGCATGTATCTTGTACCAAATGGCACTCGTTTAATGACTAAGTAAACGAGGCTCGTCCTCACACTTGAGGGAAAAAAAGAAGTTTCAGGAAGCCCCCTGCTGCATGTGCCTCAGCTAGCAGGATGATACATGGATCCAGGGCAGCCTCCCGGGCCTCTGTCTCCATCTCACTACACATCACACAGCTCCTTGTGTCTCCTGACTTTATGTTTTCCCATTAATTTGCATGTCACATCCCCATGCAGTGCCAGTACCAAGATCTCTGGGGTCAGTACTGCAGGGCCTCAGCAGTAGCCTGTGAGGTAGGATACACAGATGGTTCTTCAATTCACTACTTTGGCCAGTTTACAGACCCCTCATCCCCCTCATGTAACCGTGGCTATACAAGGTGGAACAGGCTTCTGGGAAGCTAATAGATAGGTAGAGATCAATACGGATAATAACAGAGACATTGCTGTTTTCGATAATAATGGACTGTTATTGTTATGATGATTATAACAGTGTGAAACTGTCATCATTGTTGTTACTATATGATGCTTCTACTAGCCAAAGTACAGACGTTCATGTATCTTTAATGGCACCTCTGGTTCCATTAAATGGTCCTCACATGGGTTCCTCAAGACTGCATACATCCCGAGATGACCCCCCCTTCACCCCTTCAGAGGTTCAGCCAGTTTAGGCCCTGAAAACCCTGGAGAGATTTCCAGAGTTATATGACACACTGCCTCCTATTTTTGTGTCAAATCTGGCTCAGAGCCCAGCGGCTCCACCTGCTTGCTTAACGAAGAGCACAGGAATACTCGTACCTCGATCTTTTTAAAGCCGGCATCCACCCAGTAAAGTAATTGGCTGAGGGGTTCGAAGGCCAAAGCCTCCACGGTCTCCAGGCCGGAATTGATGATCACTTCCTGGCCTGTGCTCCCGTTCAAGCAGAGGCGCTAGGAAGAGAAAGATGTAATCAGCGCTGTGAACTGTGCAGCTGACTCAAGGCTAGTCCGTCCCTCAGCAGTAACCCTGCCTTCAGCTAGCTGGTTTGCCAAGGTCACGGGGTTTTATAGGAGTAAATGTGCAGATGCAAGAAGATGTGTTAACAGAATGACAAACAGAATCTGATCCGTTTCTATGACTGGGTGCTATTATCATAAACACAGATTACTAAACTATGGCCCCTTTCAAAAGAATGATCTTTTTACTAAGACATGGGAGTCTGCTGTGTTTAAAATAAATGAAAAGACAGATTGCAGCTCCTTTTACTTCCTCTGTCTCCTTCCATATAGTCCTTTATCCCTTGCAGGGCTCTTGGCCATCGGGTGTCGTTGTTGGGGTAGTTACACTCAGTGGTCTCCTCTAACCCCAACCCTCACAATGTAAAACTTACATATGGATTTGGAACTAAGGATACAACGAGTAAATGTGATAGAGCTCTTTTACTTTTTGTGAACCTAGGGACTCCTGCTCATTCGATAAATGACCTACCATCCATCAAGCTACCTTCCCAGGTTCATTTGGGGATGGAGAGATGGCTCAGCAGTTTAAAGAGCTGCCTGCTCTTGCAGAAGAAAGTTCAGTTCTCAGCACCCACATGGCAGCCAGCTAAGCGTGTGTTCCACAGTTCCATAGGATACTTCTCCTGGCCACCCCTGGCACCACGTATCCACACGGCACACAGACAGACAAACAGACATGCTGACAAAGCACCCATCATACACATAAAGTAAAATAAAAAAATAAACCTTTAAAATGCATATATTTGAACACAGGAGTACCCAGGAAGTAGCTAGCCTATCTAGAGATCTTTAATACCTATAGCCTTAACCTGGTGTGTGTATGTTTATGTGTGGTTGTGTGTATGCAATTATGTATATGTATGTGTGGCTGTTGTTGTTGTGTGGTTGTTTTATCTTTGTGTCCTGATCATTGAGCCTAGGGCTTTATGTACACTAGGCAAATGTTGATCCACACAGCAGTATCTGCCCTGAGTATCTGGGCTGAATAAACTCTCCAGTCCTAGCCTCCCACCATGCCCAGGTACTTCCTGGTTCTTTTCTGAGTCCAGGAGAGCTAGAGTGGGTAGTTATGTGGACTGAAGATAACTGGAATGTCACTACCCTTTGGCATGTAAGGGAAGATGCTAACAAGGAAGGTGGCAACTGACAATCACACATTACCATCCTCAGAATCTTTCTAGCAGGAAACTAAGACCTTAGATGCAGTCAAAGAGTCAGATTTGGGGCATCCTTTATCTTTCTCATAGGAGCAGAGATAGGCAGGGAAAACTGCAACAACAGAAAACTGCAGTTTCGTGTAACAACCTAGAGATGGGTTACCATGTGCAAACCTCTGCCTGCTCACCTTGCTTGAAACCTGTCAGGACTGGGCAGTCAAAAGCCATAGCCTCCAGACTTAACCAAGGGCTTAAGGACTCACCTGGATGGTGTCCAGCGCCAGGTCAGACCAATACAAGCAGTTACGTTCATAGTCAAAGTCCAGGGCCACAGCCGCCCGCAGCCCAGAGAGAGGAAGCTGCTCTGTGGCTCCCGAGGCCAAGTCGTAGCGGTAGATAGACTTCCGCATGGCGTATAGGATGAACTCATTCTCTTCTGCAGACATGAAGCAAGGAGGTTAGCCAGGGATGCTGAAGATGGCCAAGCAGGCCTGGCTTACTTCCTTCTCACACACAAACCCCAACCCATTGTCACAAGGGTAGATCAAGTGCCAGAGAGAGCCAGGAATCTAGACTTAGGACACGGAAGAAAATTACATATCTAACCCAGCAATTGTATTTCTTTATGCTTTGTTACACTGCAAAAACAGCGACAAAAACATTTCAACATCTATGTTTCTGAGCTCTGCCTTCAGCCACACCTGTCACAGGCCAGTCACTCCATATCCTATCACGTGACTTCTCCATAGCACCATTACCTTGGTGATGACTTGGTCACCACGCAGGATGCTCACTCGTGCATACTATTCACAATGGCCTGTGATGCTTCAGGTCGACCTGATAAGTTTTCAAAGCAACAACATATGTCTTCCGGAGCGATTACAGAACGTCCGACAGAGTAATTACTGTTCTGTCTCTGCTGAACAAATGTTTACTTACTATGCACCAGGCATGGTTTAATCCTCAAAACACCCCTGAGATAGAAGAACGAATATTAATTTGCTTAAGGACACACAGCTAGGAAGCGAGTCGCCCAGATGCAGAGCCCGGGCTTTAGCCTTTATACCATGCTGCCTTTAATGGTGTGGATGCTCACGATGCCATTTTTTAAGGCATATAGAGGATCAAGGTGCTTTAGAGTTTTACCTAAGGTTGGACAACCAGTGATTTAAGGCCTAATACCTTCTCTTTGTACTTAGAAAATGGTGCAGAAGTCATCATGGCTCTTCCAAAGGAGGGCAGAGGAGCAGGGAGCATCTCTAGCTATAGCACCCATGGAACCTCTGGGTAGCCAAATCCACAGAGATGCCTGAAGGTGGCAAGACTAGGGAGGATGTGTAAGCTCCATGCCCTTCAGCATCGCTCAGCATCGCTGTCTACTGGCTGCTAGTCTGTGTCATTTGCGATACTTGTGTAGCAAGTAGATTTTAAAAGAAGCCAATCTAGATGCTGGGGAGAACAAAACACGCAGTGTTTTCAGATGCTGCTTCCTGAGTGTGGGCCTGTCCAGATGTTTGTGACTTGTGTCATTTCTCCAAATAGACTAACAATAAAAAAAACTCTTTAAGAAAATTTAAAGCATCTACTAATGCTATGCTACATGTGGGATCAAGATGCAAACACAAATCCTTTACTTCATGCTTGAATTGGTTGCTGCAATTTTGATTTTTTTTGGTTTGTTTGTTTGTTTGTTTGTTATGTTTATTTTTCCCCTGTCTTTCTCTCATCCTGTTAATTCACTTAACTCATATATGCCTATAACCTGCTTTATAAGAACCTTAATACAGGGCTGGCAAGATGGCTCAGCAGACAAAGGTACTTGCTGCCGAGCCTGATGAACTGTGTTCAATCTCCAGGAACCTACTCCATGGAAGAAGAGACTCACCTTTCAGAAGTTGTCCTCTGACCTCTCCATCTACACTCTGTTATACAAATGCAGTTCCCTTCCCCCCCTCTGACACGTACACATAAATAAATGTGTTTTTTTTAGTGTATTTTTTTAAAGTCTCCAATACTGACAACACATTGAAAATAAACCCACTAAGTCAGAATAGGCAAACAACTCGTTTACTGTGTGGGATGTTCTGGGCCTGGTTCCTAGCATGGCTCCTTGAAAGCGTTAAATAATAAATAAATCTATAAAAATCTTAAAGAAGGAAAAGTTTGTTCCTTTTTCTTTGTTTTCCAAAGTGTTTTTGCTTCAAAAACACTCAAGGGACTGCCACATGGTAACTAAATGTCACCTTTGGGCTGACACTAATTCTGAGGTAGAGGGCAGGAAGATGTAGGTCACATACAGAATGCAAGCCACATGCTGGGCAGTGAGATTTCTGACCCACATCCCTTGGCAGCACCCAGAAGCCTCACTGCGCCTCTGTTGCTTCTAAGATCCTAGTGCCCTTCCAGCAGAGTACAAGTGAATCTTGTGGAGGAGACAGTCGTGGAGTAGCAATGCAGCGCTTCCACCTGTGGGCTCTACCCTAGAGAACGAACAGTGTGCTGGGCTGGTGCGGTCATGCAAAAGCGCAGCCTAGAAAGATACATTGTCGCAGTAATCATAAAGAAGATACATTGTTGCGGTAATCATAAAGAAGAAAAATGGCTGCATTTTAAAACTCCTTCCAGATGCCCATATTACCTCATCTCTGCAAAGATTACGGTATGGTTCCCATTAGGCCTAGAAAACATTGTTTTCTCTGAGTACTTCCCTGCTTGCATTTAGGGCATGACTTACCCTAAATGAGACTTTTCTATTTCATCCCCTGCTCCCTCCTCTTCTATCAGAAGAGAAAATAGCTTTCTTGCCTGTCCTGATGGCTTTAAACAAACAACCGTGTCCCTTGCTGAATTATCCCTGAAGTATTTATGAGAAAGCACGTACTCCAGGCCCTCAAGAGCACTCACTCAAACCCTCCTCACCCGAGCCCTCGTCAGCGGCCCTCGTGAAGGGAGCGCTGGAATATTATCTGCTCATTTGTAGGAATCTGCTGAATTAGTGGTTCTCTTTACATCTCCACTGTGAGGTATGTTAATTACTCTGGTAATGATGGAAGATTAAATTAAAGGACTAATGAGCTTAGTAGCATCAGGGCACGCTGACGAGCAGTGAGGGGCCGGAAGCTGCCCTGCTCTGCCTGTCTGTGGAAGAAGGAAGGCAGCGTGCCTGGGTCATGATTGGTGTGGCTGGGTCCTGATTCCCTGGGAGCTCATGGCACTTCCACCAAAACAGCACTGCTGGTGGATGCCAGGGCCACTCATAAGCCTGGGATAATGAAACCTCAGAGGAAGGAAATTAGATCTGACTCATAAGTCCTGGAACCATGAAAGAAGAAAAGAGGCCAAGCAACCATTTTTTTTGGAGAGAGAGAGAGAGAGAGAGAGAGAGAGAGAGAGGCATGTGTGTGTGGCATGTGTATGTGTGTGTGACTGTGCATGTGTTTGCATATTTATGTAGATGTATGTGTGTGATATGAGTGGTATGTGTATGTGTGCATGAATGTGCACGTGTGTGCATATTTGTGCATATGTATGTGTGTGTAGTATATGTGTGATGTTGTACGTGTGTATGGTGTCATGTGTGTGTGTGTGTGTGTGTGTGTGTGTGGTGTGTGTATGTGAGCCTGTGAATGTGCACGTGTGTGCATATTTGTATGTACGTGTATAGTATATATGTGGTGTGGTATGTGTATATGGTGTGAGGTGTGTGTGGTGGTATAGGTGTGGGTTATGTGTGATATATTGTGTGAATATGCATTTGTATGCATATTTGTGTGTATGTGTATTATGTGTGGTGTATGGGTGTATGTATACATTGTGCATTGTGTGGTATATGTGTCCATGTGTGTGGTGTATGTGTACATGTGTACATGTATGTGTGCACATATGTGCAAGTGGGTGAGTATGTGTGTGTGTATGTGGGAGTAGTGTGGTCTGTGTGATATGTGTGTATGTATGTGTATGTGTGCACGTGTGTACATTCAACTTTGACAAGCCAAGAGACACACCAAGGACTGTGACTGCTCCTCAACCCCCAGTGCTCAGCATTCAATAGGTATCAAACAGACTGCCCTCCAAAGCCTGACCTACCACCAAATAGTTTGCATTCCCTCCGAAAGTGAAACTACACAAAGGCTTCACGTGCCTGTTAAGCTTAGGGAAGGAGAAGAATTCATGATACCTAACCTCTGTGACTTAACCCCCATTAAGTAAGAAGAGCCACGTGTCAAACTGGATGAAACCAGAATGACCCAACCAGGGTCCAAGAAGGCAAAAGGAAGAGACCACTTATCTTACCTGCCAGGGGACAGGGGACCAGCTCCCCTTCCAGCCGAGCTTCAACGTCTCCTCCACTGCAAGTATCCCCAGAAATCTTCCGATAGCTGTTAACGCCCCACCAAAGCAAGAAGTCAGAAACAAGGAGAGGATATCTGGGTCATGGAGGCACCCCAATTGAGCACATATTCCTGGCCACGGACAACAGAGTTGGAAGGATGGTGTTTAGGTGCTCTGAGTCCGTTTGCTCGAGGTTATTTAGAGCAGGCAGACCCAGGTGGTTTAATGCACTGCTCTGGGAAGCACTTAAAAACCTCTCTCTCCTATAACTCCTCTGAAGATGTTCCCCAGCTGAGACGTCTTCAGATGTTCTCAGCCTTGCAGAAAAGCTTGTAGACTCTGCTCTCTCATGGGGAATAGGAGATTGCAGATGCCATTAACTTAAAAAGCTGTCCAACCACCTGCAGTCTGTAACTTGGGGTTTGAGAATTTGGGGTGTGGGCAGAGTCGAGTGGTTCTCACTGTTCCCTCCTTCCCCACGCAGGCCCTTGGGAGCCTGACCCAGACAACTGTATGATTCAGATACATACCCTCTTGTTCTCCTGTATGAAGAACCCACAGGACAAGGCACAGGAGGGCTGTAGGGCTTCCCAGAAAACTCAGGGTCTGGAACACAAACCTCTAAGGAGAGATCTTCGCTCATCTTGAAGCCAAAGTCACTACAAAGGCAATTGGAGTCCATTTAGAGCACAGATATGTACCTTAGAACCAACCCAGAATCCTCTACATCCACCTACTGTTTACATCCTATGGGCTACTCCACAGGACCTCTAAAGAACAAATACTCTGGTATACTAAGCTACATTTACCAAAAAAAAAAAAAAAAAAAAAAAAAACAAAAAACCATGTGTCAGTCACATCTGGAAAGCCACCGCTAAGCAGACAAAAGGGATGTAAGCCATCATGCCAAAGTAAAACCTCATCTCCATTCAGCTGCCCTGACAGACTCTTGGATAAAAGGGCAGAATGGGGCTGAGGCTACAGCTCCATTGGTAGAGTGCTTGCCTAGCATGCACAAGGCTGTGGGTTCAATCTCAGCACTAGATGAGGTGGTACAAATAGCTCTTAGGAGATAGAGACAAGAAAATAGAACTCCAAGCCGGGCGTGGTGGCGCATGCCTTTAATCCCAGCACTCGGGAGGCAGAGGCAGGTGGATTTCTGAGTTCGAGGCCAGCCTGCTCTACAAAGTGAGTTCCAGGACAGCCAGAGCTACACAGAGAAACCCTGTCTCGAAAAAAAAAAATAGAACTCCAAAGTCACTCCCCAACTATATAGTAGTTTTGAAGCCAGCCTAGAATATAAACCTCTATTTCAAATAAATAGATAAGTCAATTCATTAGTTAATTAATTAATAAAATGGGGGTCAGGGCGATGGCTGGTACAAGCTCCTGCACATGGTGTGAGCACTGTGTAAACTGTCGGCTGCAGTGGTGCCTCCCTGTAATCCCAGCACTGCTACTCCGAGAAGAGAGGAGAAACCAGGAGAACTGGTTCCAAGCTTAGAGTGAGTCAGCCTGGCATACACAGAGCAGAATCAAGAGACTCACCTCAGAACCAGGGGAGGAAAGAGCCAACTCCCAAAAGTTATCTTCTGACCTCCCACATGTGCCGTCACAGGTACACATGCCTAACACACACACACACACACACACACACACACACACACACACACACACACACACACATACACACATACATACACACATATACACACATACATATATACATATACACATATACACATATACACACATATACATACATACATATATACATACACACATACATACAATAGATTAGCCAATGTTTAAGAAGCATGCTACTTTCTCCTTAACTCATCAGGAAAACTAGAAGAGAAATTTAAAAAGAAAAAAAAAACATTTTTTTTGAAGTACTGGGGATCAAACCTTGTCCATGATCTACCACTTCCTAGCCTTGAAAATCATTATGACTAAGAATTCAGTGTCACTTAAGAACCTGTACCCACACTATCTAACGCACCTGGATAGCTCATCCTGAACTTGGGAGATGACAGCTTAATTCATGAGACTCCCATAATCTGGGGACCATGTCAGCCAAACTCACAGCTTGGAGGGTGAAGCAGGCAAATGCTGGTTAAATTCTAAGTCTTGCCCTCACTCCATGGCTTCTCCAGTGTAGACACACTTCCCACACGGAATATGAGATGGCTCGTACTGTGTTTCCCAAGACTCGATTCAAGCTACCAGTTCTTTAAGTCATAGGAATTTTCATTATTCACAAGCTTGACCCAAAAAAACTTTACTTTCTGACACTGATTTCAACATTGATTGAATATTCCCTAGATTCCTCTGGAAGAAAAGTGCAACCAACCCACAGGACAGCGTGGTTTGCGCTGTGTCATCATCACTTAGTGGACAGTACAGAACCACCCCAAAGGCAGGGAGTTTACTAGTCACCTGATTCGATCACCCGCCTGTTACCAACTGGCTACTCTAGGTCGGGTGAGAACCTGGGCTGGAGGTTGGTACACTGCTTGCTGGCCTCCAGCCTCCATAGCAAGGCTACCAGGTGTGAGGCAGCTTCCCAGGTCTGTGGGTTGTGACAGCTACGTACTCTCCCACAAACAATGGCAGACTGTAAAAGCCAGCACATGTTTACAAGTGACTGTACCATAGAAACTCTGTCTTCATCACCCGTGCAATTGTGTGAGTATACACATACATAAATACATGAACAGTGGGTTATAATGTGAAATAATTTGCTTACTAAGGGTTGTCCTTAAGAATTTGAAAGCTGCATGGATTGGCAACGTGGAGAAATACAAAAATGTAAAAGAAGCTACTCATGAAATCAGAGCGCAAGTCTACCAACGCTTTGCCATCCCGCTGTGGTCTGAAAGGGTTATGAGAATTCACCTGGCTTGCAAACACAATGGTCAGCCAGTGGCTCAACCCACAGACAGGTGTCACCACAGCTGGCACATCCTCATCTCATCTCTCCTGGTGTCTTGGGACCACTTCCTTTCTCAGTGCCACAGTTCAATACACAGAATATCCTCCAGAGTCCTGTGATCAGGATGGCCCCTTCCCAGAAGCCACGGCAAGCAGGGAGTAGCCTGACATCAATGCGCCCTTCACCATTTCTACAGGGCCACAGGGGCAGAGAGGGGGCAAAAATAAGTACCAAGCAAGTTCTAGCAAACCAGTAGGAGCCCAGCCAGTGTGCCTGGAAGATAGAACTATTGCTTGTTACTGGAGGTGGGGAACTTTTATTTTTCTTTTTTAAAAAGACAAAACAGCAACCAGGAGGGAAGAAAGCAACACTTTCATTTAATTCCCTCACATAGCTTTTCATTTAGTCTTCATTTGATTTCTTGATTGCAGACACCTTCCATGTCTGGATAAGACTAACTCCAAGACACCTGCGGAACCCAGATGCAGGTGGCACCCCTGTGGGGACCCACAACAGGAGAGAATGTGAAGGAGCAGGGTTTAGTGCCTGGAGCCCGGTACAACTCCTGGGGCAGCATTTGTATTTTATCAAGACCCATGCACGTTTGGCCAAATCTAGCTGGCTGCTTTTGTAAAGCCAGGATTTCCTGACCTGCAACCAGATCCACAGGATGTCTTTCCTTCACCCAAGGGCACTACCATGGTCGTAGCTGAACAGCACCACTGGCACCATGTGACTTATAAAGCCTAAAGCATTTATCACAGGCTCTTCTTCCAACCTCTGGTCTAGCACGTATCAGAAGACTCTGGCTTTAGCTGGCCAAGAACAATGGCACTGAAATAAAGAGTAGTTGGTGTCTAAGCAACCACTGAGACACATGTTGGGTGTAGGCTGCAGGACCACGCTCTTAGCAGCACCTGACATAAGGGACTGTGGAAAATCTAATAATACTGTGTGCTGAACAACGGGAGCCATCTATAGCTAAGGTCTTCTCAGCTCAACTCTCCCCAAAGGCCTAGGAGGCTCCTCCACCTCCAGAATGAAGTCCTGCTCCTGCAGGACCTCCACCTCCTCCCCACGCCTGCCATGGTGTCCAGCACTGACGTCAGCACACTGCTGCTGCTGCTGCTGCACTGCCTGATGCTGCCCTGTCCACACAGCTGGGTGCTTTCCTAAGAACCAACACAAACATCTCTAGAAATCCCAATTTTCCTACTGCAGATCACAGCCTTCTCCTTCCCTTCAAGGCCCACACTAAAGGCAGCCAATCTTCCTCTAAGGTGACTTCTCATCTCCTGTCACATGGATCTGTGCAGGTGTCACTTCCACTTAATTCCCAGACACACCTTGGATAGCTTCCTCAAGGAATAATAAAGGATACCAATTTTGTACATATGAGTATAACCCCCATTTCAGATTTAAAAAAAAATCCTCTCACGTGAAGGAGAGGCACAGATCCAGGCCCATTCAGGGTTTCCTGTCTTCCCCCCACTCAATGCAGCTACAGAAAAAAAGTTCCTCCAAATGGAGCTTTCAGTGTGATCCCTTTAGGGGTCCTCCTAGAACTAAACCCTGAGCTAGGAGGTTCCTACAGAACTGGCTGCATCTCTCTGAACATCATGGCTAGACCTAGAAGATGACGTGAGCACAGAGTGCCTCACACAGTCCTGGATCATGCGGCATGCTCGAGGCATGCGTATTCCCTTCCTCAGAGAAAGAGAACATGTTCTCCATCTTTCAGCCTCACACTACAGAGCAGATATTGACGCAGCTCAAGGTCCTGGGCATGGAAGAAGAACAAACCATTCATAGTCCTCCCGGGTGCAGGAGCAGTTGGACACGACCACCGGCCGGTCAAAGTCTTCCCCATTAAAGCACGTGGCGTGAGGGGTCCTCCTTTTGAAAACTGTCTTGTGTCCTAGCAAACACTCGTTTCCTCGCTCATCAGATGGGGACCACAGCTTGTAGTCGTTTTCTGTGCAAGGAACCCCTGAGAACAGAAAAGGGCAGAGCCATGTATCAGAACCAGGCTGGGGCAGGGGTTCCTGTCTCCCCACCCTCAATACAACCCTCCACTTCTGGTGTCTCGGTAGCCATCCAGCAAGGACAAGAGCTCAAAACTGCCCATCTCTAGTAACCCGAGGGTGCACCTCGGCCATGAGGAGGAAGGCAGGATCCCTGTAACACAGCTCCTCTGAGAAAGCTGTGAAGGTGAGAGTCACATTTCACACCACCAACTTCTGAATCATAAAATTTAAGTCATTTGGGGACACAGGGGGTAGAGAGGGTGCTGTTGATTTTTGATGATTTATGCACTGTGTATGTGTGCACGAGTGCGTGTTTGTGTGTGTGTGCCTGTATGTGCATGCATATATGTATACATATGCACCTTTTTGTCATTTGTTTGGTTTGGAACTGTGTATTTTAAATTTATTTATCTATTTACTTATTTATTGTACGTATGTGTGCGGTGTGAGGGATGTGTGTATGGTGTGTGTCTGTGTGTGTGTATGTGTATGTGTGTGCTTTTTATCATTTGTTTAGTTTAGGACTTTGTATTTTAAACTTGCTTGTTTATATGTATGTATGTATGTATGTATGTATGTATATATGTATGTATATGTGTATATATGTATTTATTTATTTAGTGTCTGTATGCATGCACTGGTGAACACATGGAGGTCAGAGGACAGCTCTGTGGAGTTAGGTCTCTCCTTCCATCTTTATCCAGGTTCCCAAAGTTGAAATGTGTCTCCAGGCTTGAACATCAAGCACATACCTGCTGAACCGTCATCTCACGGGCCCAGAGTTCTGGGTGGCTTACTGGCTTGCTTGCTTGCTTGCTTGCTTGCTTGCATAATTTATAAATTCCTGATCCCCCTGCCTCAATGTCCCTAGTACTGACATTCTGCCATATACCATAAAACTCAGCCAAGTCTCTAAATTATTAGGAGAGTCAGTAGCTCATTTTACAAATAGGTGCGGGGGGGGGGGGGTGGTAGGTAGGGCTGGGCTGGGGCTGGGGTCTCTCCTGGGATATTTTGGTGGGTGATACAGGAGTGATGCTGACCCATCCTGCTTCCTTAGGAAGAAAAGCAAACCTGGTAGTGTAGGCTGAGAGCACTGAAGTGTTTGCCCTACTTGATGGTACAGGATCTTTATGTAGAAAGACTGGAAATGACAAGATAACTTCACACTTCTTCCACCAGCCCACAGCCACTTAAGATGTCAGTAGTGTGCCTATGGGAATTCTATGCTTACGTCTAATTGGTGCCTTGTACCTTTTTTTAATATGTGTGTCAGATTAAATACTACCCAAAGCTGACTTACACCTGTCGACACAATGCCACTCAAATGAGCAAAGAACTATTAAAACCCTACCTTCTATGAGGCAATAAAGATACTCAGTGGGTGCAATAAAGAAACGTGAGAGCCTTATAATTAGGGGGTGGGACATGATACTTAATTGCAGGCGCAGATATATAATTCAAGGTATGATGGACAGAGGAGAGACACCTTACGAGTGAGATGCCAACGGCACATTCTGAGATGCTAGATCCTGACGCTAAGGTTGAATGGTTCCGGTAAGAAGACATAGGAAGCTTTCTGGGCAGCTGGGATATATCAGTGAAGGAGAAGTGAGAAAGGGCGGAAGTCAATGAGGCAGTCTGAAAGAGCACTCCAGAGTCCATCAGTCCTCCATGCATATGTGCACCCACCAACAGATAGTAACTAGACTCCAGACAGCCTTCAAAGGACCCCGCATGAAAGCTGTGCTAGTCTTTGAAACCTTAACGCTCCCAAAGACCCAGGTGCTAGATCCTGGCCTGCGGCACTATGGGTAAATGGTGAAGCTTTTAGAAAGTAAGCTTTAGAGGGGAAGTAAGTGCATGAGGAGCATGACTTTAAGGAATGTGTTGGGGTCCCAGCCACTCCTCTCTCTCTCTCTCTCTCTCTCTCTCTCTCTCTCTCTCTCTCTCTCTTGATTCCTAGATACTATATGATAAGCAGACTTCTCTTATCACAGCTCCTAGTACAACTATAGTGAAGATGTCAAGGAATGATGAGCCAAAACCATGAGCCAGAGCAAAGTTTTCCTCCTTTTCCCTAGTAGAGAGCCAATGCACACATACCCATTTGAATAGGCGCTCGAGAAACCTCTAATTTGGAAAACTTGCTTCCATCCATCTATCCATCCATCCACTCACACTTTCAGCAGATGATATATTTAGACTTACTACCAGGTACTACACAAGGAAATGGAGACACAAAGAATCATAAACAGTCTCCTTAAGAAGAACCGAGTAAATAAACCCCCAAGCACCCGTGGGTCCTTCACACACTCGTTTGGGCCATCTGCCATAGTGAGTCACAACAGGACACTGTTATCTAAGCTGCCGCTCTGCCCACCCAGACAATGAGTCCTTCCATCTGTAGCCAGGGCCCAGGAGGCAGGGGCTTACCCAAGGCATCAGTGGCATTGACCTGCAGGATGAGCCAGCTGTGGACACTCTCCTTATTCGAGCCGAAGATGGTGAAGACAGTACTCTTCTCACCAGGTTCTGTGAGAAGCCCATACACAAACACAGGCTTCTCCGAGAAGACGAACGTCTTCCAGGTCTCCCCTTCATTGGTGCTGTACCTGCCCGATACAAGCAAAAGGAGCCTTGAGGTTACAGCCTAGAAGGCAGCCTCAGTTTCTACATACATGGCTCGTGGCCATGACCAGCACTCCAGAAAATGGTGACCTCGAAACAGGCAAGTTTATGATTGTGCCATGTAAAAAGAATAAAAAAAAAAAAAAAAAAAAAAAAACTACAGTGTCACTAATTGCTAGATTCAATCTCTGACCTTCCCTGCTGAAAAATAAGATGCAGAACTAGCTGATTAGACTCTGAACAGCCAAATTTAGAAAACAATTGACACAGAAGAGAGGGAGAGAAGGAAGGAGAGAAGGAGAAGAAAGTCATCTATTCTTATATTGGCACATCAGCAAACACCATTAAGAAGTGATAACAGCATGTGAAGTGTTACCACTCTATAATCCCCACTGCAGTAATCAAATCAGAGACAAGGATCAGCACTGAATGCTAAAATCACCATGTAAAATTCTAGGGACTAGGTTGCCCATGTGGTCTAAGGATATGAACCCACAAACCAACCATTCATTGCTGGGGAAATGCAATTTCATGCAGGACGAGACACTCCCTTACCCACACTTAGCACCACCAATAGACACAACATGTGTCTGGATTCAGCCCAGCCTCTCAGTACCACACACACACACACACACACACACACACACATACCTAGATACATACAGACAGACAAAATACTAGACACGAATCTTTTGACCACCTCATTCAATCTCAACACTTCTCATCCTGAGATTTGTAAAGTGACTTCTCTATACTCAGAGGCTAAACTAAGTGATGGATACTACAGCCACCCAGGCCACTGGATGACTAAGTACCTACAGCCTACCCAGGACAGGTCATTTCTGGGGACAAATTCTCAACCAGCTCTCATGATTGGAGTTTAAGGGGGGGTTAAATCAAATACAATTAACCCACTCAGTCCCTTGCTTTTTACCAATGTTAAGAAGCTGAAGGCTCAATATCACTCCTAAAGATACCTTTAGAGTCGGTCCATTAATCAAACAAGCTTGGAATGGTCCAGCTGTTCAATGATGATACAGGAAGCCCATCTATTTTTACATGGGCAAGCTAATTCCATTTAAGAGATCATCCAACCAAAGATAACCCCAGGAAATGAATCATTTCTCTATAGATCCCCAGAAGGTACAGACAGTAAAGCCATTAATGAGACAAACCCGCAGGGGTGCGGCCAAGCAGAGCCCTGTACCTGAGAACACACTGCTCATTTAGAACATGGAGGTTTTCAGGAACACTGAAGAAAGGATGCTCATCTAACAATAGCAACAGCAAAGGGAACATGCGTGTTGGTCTGATCTCAACCTTCTGAAACCGAAAAGAGGACTTACTAGTGAAGTTAAAATAACAAGAGGTAGGACAAAAACAATTATGGATCTCTATTCTTTTCGTGTGTGTGTGTGTGTGTGTGTGTGTGTGTGTGTGTGTGTGTGTGTGTGTGTACCTAGTGTATCTACTAGGGAACAAGAAGAGATGAAGATAAAATTATCGGAGTCCTTTTTGGTAATTTCTCCAAGAGTAGGGTGGAACAAATCCTAAAGACAGAGGAGGAGCAGCCACTTTGTTTGCCTTCAAGAGAAAAGGTACTTTTGAGAATGGATAGTAATCACTCAGGCAAACAGAAGCCAGAGCCGAGAACCCAATGGTCTCTGTCACAACCCGAGAACCCATTTCCTTTCCTCCTGATTATTCTTGATTTGAACAAGAGACTTGTAGTAGTTACTTATCTTGTTGCTATGGCAAAACACAGAAACACAAAAACAGAAGCAACTTCTGGGTGGATTGTTTAGGCTCCAATTTTGAAGGTACAGTCTATTGCGTCAGGAAAGTCATGCTGGTAGAACTTTGGGGCACCTGGTCACATTGCATCCACAGGGAGCAATATTTGCTTATTTCAGATCACTTTCTCCTTTTGATTCAGTTCAAGACTCCAGGCAAAGAACTGGTCCTTCCCACATCAATTACCCTAATTGAGCTAATCCCTCTTATATGCTCACTCTGAGATTTGTTTCCATGGTGATTCCAAATCCCATCAAGTTGATAACCAAAAATCAACCATAAGAAGGATAATGATGTGAGAGCAATTTTTTAAAAAATAAAACAGAGATCCTTGTGGACCACACATATATAATCATTCATTCATTGCTGGTGAAATAATATAAAGTGAGCTGATATATATTTGATCACAAACCAAAATAAAACTTCAGTCTCTCAGTGAGCTCTGCACTCCAGTCAGCAATTGAGACAATGAACTTGGATGTGACACAACCCAACCCCATTTGCAAAGGGCACCAGGCCAGTTGTATACACACATATGCAGGTGTAAATATATGCGGATGTAGACATATGTGGTAAAATTAAATTCAAATGTTTTCATGCATCCAAAGACTAAGCAAAAATGAGAATATTAACATTCACATGATATTCACAAGACTTAACCTGCTGGGATTTAGAATAGGAGACAGCTGGACATGTGTCCTTTAATAAGACCTATCAAATAGTGGACTTCTGGGGGTTTAACTGAGCTGAACTTAGCTACTGACAAAAATATATGGTGAAGAAACCTGACAGACTGGGCCAGGGGAATAAGGCAGTAGTTAAATCTCATGCCATCCAAGCAAGAGGCCCAGGGTTTGGATCCCCAGCATCCATGGAAATGCCATGTTGGTACTGTGTCTTTCTCATAATCCCAATCTCCGAAGGCAGAGAGATGGGAGCCCTGGAGCAAACTGGCTGAGGAGAGGGACTGACTGACAAGCTCTGGGTTGGACTGAGAGACATTGCCTCAAAGAACTAGAAAGAGGCTCAGTGGAGGAAGGTTTCTACTATTGACCTGGAGCCTCCACATGCACAGACACACAGGCTCACACACATGTGCACATGCACACACTTCACACATGTGAACACACACACACACACACACACATTCTACAAAAATAAACCAAAAACTGAAGAACAAAATAGAAAATTCTGTATGAGTAAAGGAAACTGTAAGTGTGTGTGTGTGTGTGTGTGTGTGTGTGTGTGTGTGTGTGTGTGTGTATTGTGCATAACTGCAACTCTGGAATAAAGGAAACTAACCCATGGCAGTAACAATAAAATTAAACCAGCAGCTGCATGTAACAGTTAGGAGGACGGGGAGAGGCACTGCTGGGAGAGGGGGGAGGATGCCTGCAGAGCCATTTTTGTGGCGGTAGGAAAGCAACTTGGTACAACTCCCTAAAAACTGATTCAGATATAAAGATCCCAAGCTATGTAAATGGGTTCTCAATAAATAAAAATATCAATGAGAGTCACCCATTTTGAAAATGCTAGGCATGGTGGTACACATCTGTCATCTCAGCACTAAGGCAGGAGGATCTCAAGTTGAAGGATAGCCTGGGTTACACATCAAGAAACCAAATCCAGGTGGGGAAAAAAGGTAGAAATTTGGTCTTAACATTTTTTTTTGGCAGAAATAGTGTCCAGAATCAGTAGGTATTAATAATCCTTCTGCCCAACTCACACTATAAAGGTCAGATATGAGACCCACATCTTAGTGCAATTATATTACAAGGTGGACCTAGAGAAAAATCTATGTCAAGATTCAGCAGCAGACATGCAAAGGAAATTGGGGTATTTCCCACAGAATAACAGATACTCAGTATTACAAGCGTGGGGCCATCAGCATCTGAACGGCTTTCCAGTGAAAGGAAGTATCTGCTGTGTGATCCAGGGAGCAGAACTCAAGGCTATGGAACGGAACCTGGACTGCAGGGAGCAGAACTCAAGGCTATGGAATGGAACCTGGACTGCAGAGAACTTGGGAGTCTCTCTTATCAGAGTCCTACGCTCACCAATGGACAAATGAATACATGACCAAGTGGATAAATAAATTAATGAATGACCAAAAGAATAAATCAAACTGCACAGAAAGAAATGGCAAGTTCCCCACTGACATAGTTACTCAAAGACGAGAAGGTCCTCCATCATAGGTGGCAGAAGGCAGAAGCACATGAGGAAGCCCAAACATTGCTGTTGAACTCAATCAACCTTGGAACCTGAAACCACCACCTGGTTCACCTTGACCAACCTGCCTTCATGGAATGGCCCTGCCCCATGTGTCCTATGCCTCTGTTTTCTGTGAGTGGTAGAGTCACCATCCAGTTAGCCAGAAAGCTTGTCCTTTTCACACAGGATTCGTCCTTGAACCCATGCGCCTTCACTTCCAATCTTCTCTGGAATACATCTATCCTCCTCATTCTTCCAAAGGAAGCCATGTCATTCCTCCACTTAAAATCCTCAAAAGCAAACCCTTCAAGCTACAGTTTCAACCTGCAGGGCAGGAAGTGCCCACTGGGGCAATAATGGCAGGACTATTATGAAGGTAACCAATTGCTCTCTGATTAGATTTGAGACCCCGTCCAGGAGGAGATTCATGCCTGATACTGCAAACCTGCTCAAATACCAAAGGCCATAAAGAGAAGCCTGCTGTTGTCTTGCTAAATGGGCATGATATCACAGTGCTTTATAAATATTGATGTCCATATCCATAGGTGAGCGCTGCTCTCTGCCTTGCCCAGAAAAGCTTCTCTTTTTAACAATCAATACAGTGACTAATAAGTCGTCAAGTGCTGAGGCTGAGAGTGTCCAACTCCCCCCCAGATCTACACCTATGCTCTAAGGCCCAGGGAACAACAGCAACGAAGTGAATGACAGAGTGTAGGAGCTAGAGATGGCGATGCCTGCTGTGGAATGCTATCTTCTGGATAGCATTCATGGCCATTTCTCTTATGAACTCCCAGCTGCTGTGGTTACATTCACAAGACTGGGCCACTCAACCTCTCAATCACAAATGAGGGCGGGACTAGAGAGACCCTGCCCCTCTGAAAGAAGCTATTGGCAGCTAATTGGTAGCTTGAAGAAAGGAGTGTTGATTTTGTCTTCAGTGATACCACCACTAGTAAGCTGCCCATGCTCCAGGAAATAGTCCCACACCCGTGCTCATATATCAACCTTAATTGAACTCAGGAAAATAGAAAAGAAAAAGAAATAAAAAGACCTACTGATAGGAGAGCTATCTGTTGGAAGAACAGCTTAATGTGAATGGGAAGTGGGGTGCGAGTGTAAGGGTGGTAAGAATGGCCAAACTTCATGACACACATATATGAAACTGTCAAAGAACAAAAATAACTTTATTTAAACACAAACAACAATAAAACAACAACAAAATCTCTCCAGTGAGAGTCAGGAAAGGGCCCATGGGACTGGTGGGACTGGCGCTTGTCTAATGCTACCTCAAGCCTCATTTCTCACCACTATATGTCTCAATACCTATTCCGTTCATGTGTGAAGGCCTCAGGGACCACAGAGTCACACTGCCACCTTAGCTCAAGCTCTGTCTCTTTTTGTAGATATATGTGAGAGTGTATGCCAAGCATACAAGGGTACCACTCCTCCACCCACCCCTCTATCCTCCAACCCCCCCAACCCCATATCTCCAGCCAAAGCCAGAAGAAGGCATCAGATACCCTGGAGCTGCGGTTACAGGCAGTACTGAGCACCTGATGTCAATGCTGCGAACTGAACTCAGGTCTTCCAGAAGCACAGAAAGCTCTCTGAAGTACTGAGTCATCTCTCTAGCCCCACGAGCTCTTTCTAACCCTGGCACTACACATCAACTATTTATTTATTTATTTATTTATTTATTTATTTATTTATTTATTTTTAAGATTTATTTATTATTATATCTAAGTACACTGTAGCTGTCTTCAGATGCACCAGAAGAGGGCGTCAGATCTCATTACAAATGGTTGTGAGCTACCATGTGGTTGCTGGGATTTGAACTCGGGACCTTCAGAAGAGCAGTCGGTGCTCTTAACCACTGAGCCATCTCTCCAGCCCCACATCAACTTTTTAATCTCACCTCATGGTTCACCTCCTTTGAAAAGCCTTTCCCAACCTCCCAGTTGGCACTGCCTTAGGCCAGCTCAGACTAGGCCCTGTACTTGACTTCACACCCTACTCTGCTGTGTTTACATGACCAGATCCATGAGTATCTTCTACACTATGGCTCATCCATAATAAAACCTCCACCCACTTCCCTGTCCCTGCACCTCACCACCTCTTCTACCACCTAAAAGCAGAATAATCAACATTTGCTGCAGGAAACAACCCACACTAAGTTTATCTTTAAAAAAAAAAAAAAAAAAAAAAAGAACCTGCACTGGCTCTGTAACAGTTAAAAGGTGATAAGCACATCTGTTGCTTCTGCCTCCAGGAGCAGAGGAAGCCACCCAGGGTGAGACTGGGGTGGGGACGGCTCTCTGCAGCTGCCTCCCTGTGATGCTGTAGCCGAGAGTGTAGAAGCCACGAGTGTAGAAACCACTGCAGTTTCCTATGTTCTGGAACCACGAGGCTGTGCCTAGAAAAAGGCAACTACAGCTATGCTGCAGCATGTATCCTCTGCAGGAGTTTGGGGGATTCCCAGAGGGAAGCCCTGTGAAATTGGAGATCTCCTCACAGAAAAGATGCTTTGGGGCAAGTCCAAAGTATTAGTAACTATCAACATTTCATCACACTGACAGGCGAACTGCCAAGAAGAAATGGAAATTGATCTTGGCCCTAGGGATCCAGCCCATAAACTGGTGCTGGGATCCTTTCTGGTCAGGCCCCTTCTCTGCAGTATGCTGTGCACCCGTAAGAACTAACACAACTCCTTGGTATCCTCTAGGCAGGTCCCTGGTCAAGCGTGCTGAATGGATGCAAAAGCAAATCCCTAACCCCTTGGGCTCTCATTTGCTCAATTCAGACAAGTGGACACACAGGCAAACCCAACCCAGCCAAAGCTATACCCTTCCTGCTCTCTGTTTCACTTAACACCAGTGATAAAGTCTCAATGGAGAAGTAAGGCAGAAGGCAAACAGAGGGATCTTAGTTACTGTGCTGATCAGAGAAAGAATGCCATGAAACAGTAAAGGAGTGGGGGGGGGGGACAAATACTCCAAATCTATCTTTCTGTCTTTGACCACTGTTCTCATCTCTGCTACCTCAGCCCTCTGATTAGAACAAAAGACTCTGCTCTATTTGGCTCTCTTTGCCTACATTACAAATAAAAAGTAAAATGCTTAAAGGTGAGGGACCACATTCTATTCATCTTCAGATACACAGAACCTCCTGTTCTTCCTTCTCCCACTCTCTCTCCAACTGGCTCTGACGTCCTAGCACTCCCGTGGGCATGGAGAGCCTGAACCAGGCCCCACTTGCCTCTCCTTCACTGGCGTCTAGCACAACATCTGGTTCACTGTAGTTGTTCAACAAATGTTTGTGCAATTGACCTGAAATGATTCCTAGCAGAAATCTGTTCATGTTCCAGTGTGGGCGCTAACTCCCACAAATTATATCACGTCCTCGTGTGGAAGATAAGGAGGGTGGATCAGATCTTCTCTCTGGCTGCCTGGCTGCACACATTCAGGAAGCCCCCACTGCTGAGCGGTTGTCATTTACACAGAACACAACAGCAGTGGTCTCCCTTGGAGCTGTGTAAATAGCACCCTACCCAGATCCCTTCCTGCTTTTCAAATCGATGTTTAAAAAAAAAAAAAAAAAAAAGCAATCTCAGATGCCCAAGTATGCATGACCTATTTATTGATAGATCAAATATTTGCTAAGTGCCTGCTAACTTGTATAGAACAGGAATATGGGCCTACAAAAGCCTTGCTAATGAGTTGAAGAATCCAGGCATAGAATGAAATGGAGCTGAAACTTGAAGTCTGAACACAATCAATCTAAATGAATAGGATACCCAAAAAATTCTGAGGCTCAAAGGACAGAGAGAGAGAGGTTGCTATGGTCAGGGAGGTCAGAGGCCCAGAGCCTGAAGCCAGTTTTGTCAACCTGGCTGGAAAGGCTTCTTGCTCTCATGGTGGAACCCGTCTCTGAGAGGTGGCCATAACATGAGGGCTCTGGCTTTAATCCTCTGATGGGCTCATACCATGGTGACATTATGGGGAGGTGCTGGAAAGTAGGGGTGGGGCTTAGTTAGAGGAAAGAGGGTGTAGAGGGCACGCCCTGGAAGGCTTCACCTACTCAGCATGCCCACCCTGCTGAATAGCTCTGCTTAGCCATGTGCCCCCTGACAAGCTGATGCTGCCCCAGCCTCCCAAAGGCCATGGTGCAGCCAAGCGGGTCTGAATCCTGCGAAACTGTGAACTCAAAACAGACTCTCCCAGCTTTGCCCTGTTTCTTTGGTGTATTTCTCACAACCATCAAAAGCCTAGCACATAGCCTCACTGGAGTCTACACCGCACAGGGAATCACTGTTTTGTCTTTGGAGACTGTGGACTAACTCCACTCTCCTCCTCTGCCTTTCAGAACAGCAGAAGGAGGAGCAAACACCTCTGAGAACAACACACTCGATAAACGCCAGGTGGCTGCACAGATCCCTGCCAAGTCTGAGCTGGTTCCTGGGACACATGTACCTGTCAAAAGGAGGCCAGTCTGTATTTACTTGAACTATGTGTTGCAGACACTTCCAAATAGCCCGTGCCCGTAGAAGAGCACCACCGTGCCCACGATGTCCACCACCGACCCCCAAAGCCATTATGAAATGCTTAGGGAAGGTATTATGGTTTTCTGTCAGCAGGTTTATTGTCCTGGCCAGGTTTTGCTGCAGCTAGCGCAGAATGATGCTGAGTTCCCTGGGCACATATGCACCGACAGATGGTGTAAGAGGACTAAAATCACACTCGCTCCTTCAGAGGAGCCAGCTTGGAATGCTAATGTAATCTGTGGAGAAGTTAAACAAGGAAAATTGAGAACCGACTCCCAAATCTGAAAACTAAAACTATCCCAGGACACCAAGCCCCGGCCCCTGTGTGCTTTCCTCACATAGCAGTTTACTAACCACTACAATTACCTCCTCACCTACCTTACAGCCAGAGGGTGAAGCTCTCGTGGGGGTAGGAGGCCATAACAGCATCCTGTTCATCTTTAGACCCACACAGTACCTGGCGTAAGTACCGCTTGCTCAGTGTGTGTGGTGTAAGTTAAATGACTAGACACACAAACACCAGAAGATCTGGGGGAAGCAGGCTCTGTGAACATCCTCTGAGCAAAAACTAATATGAACACGGATGCGGGTGTCATCTACAAACACAACCTCCCCTGCCTCTAGGCTCGCTAGAAGGAGCTGCCCCATGCCACCCAAGGCCAAGAGCAGCCAAGTGGAAAGCCAAGACCAGACCTTTGTCTCTCTACCTCTTCAAGGCTCAGTACATGCCCAGTTAAGCAAAGTGGAAACCAGCTGTTAAAATCCCCTTTCCAAAGCACCCACGTCTTGCCCCTGGCCAGTTCTAATGGGAGCCCAAGCAGGGGAAGCCTGCTTCTTCCCTCTGCACAGTGTAATACAGAAGCCCTCTCTGCTTCCCGCAATCACCCAGCTAAAGGGCTCAAGCCAAACACGAGCAGAGATGAGGGTCAGTCTGTCTTTTCCAACGGTAACTCTGGTTCAATAGCTTCATGAAGGGAAGCAAAGAAATTATTCTGGATAAAATCAAACCTGGGGGAGAGAAAAAATCTACAAACTCCCAACACTTTGTTTTGTTTTGTTTCCTTAGACATAATCCAACACTAACTCTCAAAAATGACTCTACAAGCCAATTCTTCCTGAGCCTCAGTTTCCCCGTTTGTAATATGAAGCAGTTAACCCTAGCACCTCTTCCAGCTCCATCTAGGACAACCCCCAAGACTAAATTTAGCACAGCAGAAGTCACCTGGTTACCAAGTGATGTACATTCTACAACCACTATTTGCCTGTCGTTAATTCTTGTCATTTTAACTATTAGTCGTCTTATGTACAAACCTTTGGAAACAACACTTTTAAAAGCAAAGACATGTTCAAAACTCTCTAGTTACATGTGATAAGGAAGCAGAAGGAGGAACTGTCTTGGGGAAGGAAGAGAAGCGGGAATGATGGAGAAGGAGACAGCAGAGAGGGCAGGAGGAAGTGGATAGCTGAGCAAAATAATAATAATAATAATAATAATAATAATAATAATAATAATAATGTCACATATGCTAAAAAGTAAATAAAATTACCATAATGAGTTTCTTTATATGTTAACCTTGAACAAGTAATTAAAAGAAAGATGATAGTTTTTATTCAAAGAAATAAATATTACTTTACTTGTCTCTCCTAATGCCCTCTAAAACAGAAGGAAATAGTTATGTCACAGACATAAAAAGTTTAAGTGATTTCCAGAGGTCTCAGTTCTCTGACCTGAACCTAGTGCTCCAGAAGCATCCAAAGATCACCACAAACACCAGTGTGAAAGAACAGTTTGATGTCCAAAGAAAAGAAATAAACCAGGCACAGTAACTGATGCCTGTAATCTCAGTACTTGGGAGGCTGAGGCAGGGGGATTGGCAAGTACTACACCAATTGGAGCTACACTGTTAAGTGTCAAGACAGCATGGGCTACAATGTGAGACCTTGGGTTTTTTTGTTTTGTTTTGTTTTTGTTTTTTAAGGAAGGAAGAAGTAGAGAGAAGGGTAGAAAAGATCTTTTATAAGAAAAAAAGAAGGAAGGGGAGGAAGAGAGGAGATAACTGGAAGCACTTACTTCAGCTCGTTGGTCTCCATGCCCTGGGCAATAGCCATGATGATGCCTCCATGGTCACCCCACGTATAGTAATGAGGTCCAGGAAGAGCCTGGTTAAGGAAAACACACCAGAGTGACGTGCTGCTGTAGAGATAAACGTAGAAATGGTGCCCTCCCCCTCCCCCGACACACACCACCACCACAACGACAGCCCTGAGAACGCAGGTTCCAGTTCTCAGAACAGGTTCTTGTCCATCCTCTCATTCACGCCTCACAATCCTGGAGTTGGAGAGAGCTAAGTTCTCATACTCCAGAGTTTAGGCTACCTCAGCGGGAAAGCACTCTTCACTTGCCTAACATGCCTGAAGCCTTAGGCTTCATTCCCATGCTGCAAAATAAAAAAACAATTGCTGGGCGTGGTAGCTCACACCTTTAATCCCAGCACTCGGGAGGCAGAGGCAGGCGGATTTCTGAGTTCGAGGCCAGCCTGGTCTACAAAGTGAGTTCCAGGACAGCCAGGGCTAAACAGAAAAACCCTGTCTCGAAAAAACAAAAAAACAAAACAAAAACAAAAACAAACAAACAAACAAAAAAACCAATCAACCAGAGATGCTGTTCTACAACAAAGTCAGCTCTCTGAGGGCTGTACGAGGGGACTTGGTGCCTGTAGAAGCTATCCACAGTTTCCTGATACTGAGTTGCCTCAAGGAAAGGCCATGATGGAGCACCTCAGCTCCAGCCAGGGATCTCAAACTTCCATAGAAACTCTTTCTACAAAAGGAACTGGCAAATGACCCCTTGCAGGCTGGGGAAGTATCGGAGGAATCCCTGAGCATGCATCCCTTAAATGGAATGTACCTCTCTACCTAAGCCCCAAACTGCATTTGAATGAGGAATCTTGACAGAACCTAGAGAGATTTGATGTAATACACATACGTGAATTTGCTTCTATAAAAATGGGCTACTACATGTGCAAATCACATAACTGAAGTAGCCATAGGTTGTTCACCCGAACCTGGGGAAACAGAGCCCAATAAAACTTATCCAAGGTCCTATTAATACCCAGATGACCACACGCAACAGAAGAAGCACAACACCTGGGAACAAAGGAGGAAGTAAGGATTCTCAAAGGAAAGCTAAGAGAACTGTAGCCAAAGGGCCCTCACAGGCAGTGGGCTCTGCAGGAAGTGCTCAAGGTATCTCTTGAAGCGACGGGTATCTACCCAGAGATCATCAGGAAGCATAGACAAACCAGAGAAATTGCAAAAACTCGGGGGGGGGGGGGATTCAAAACTGCTTATTTGCTATTATTTAAAATCAGTATTAGAACTAAAGCAAAAATAAATGAGTGTTTTCTAAGTACGTAGACAAGATACAACAAGAGCAGAAAGGCCAGGGAGGGAACACAGACCCATGTGATACAAATGTTCTGTATTTTATATATGCTCAGTACTAACTCAGTGAAGACTATGAAAGACTAGATATGCATGTTCTACTCCTCAGAGAACCCAATGAAAGAAAAGAAACTAGGAGAGAAATGCAAAAAAAAAAAAACCAAAAATCTAAGTAACGCAAAAGGAGATGCAAAAAGAGATAGAGAAGAATGGACACAGAGGAAATAAATAACAAAAATATTACATTAAAGGCATAATTCCAATAACTAACGGTGCCCAAGCAAAGCCTGGGGCCAGTGAGATGGTCCAGTGGTCAGGCCGCTGGCCTCCAGGCCTAACACCCTGGACCCAAATGGCAGAAGGACCCAAATGGCTTCCAGGACCCAAATGGCAGAAGGAGAGAACCAGTTTCCCACACGTTATATTCTGATCTCCACATGCATCTACCCAGATGCCCCCCAAAAATAAAATAATAATAATAATAATAATAATTTATAAGAGAGCAAGGATGTGCATGTTGTATACCTAAAATCCTTTAAACAAAGACGCAGTAAACAGTAAGTAAACGGACAGGAACAGATGTATCCAGAAGAAATTTTAAAGCTGTACATGTTTAGACTTAGAAAACATCTAAAATAAATAGCTATGGAAACACAGAAGGAGCACACCAATAAGGAAAATTTTGATAATATAGTAGAGAAAACAATCAAGTCATTCCTATTAGGAATGAAATTATCTCTAAAGCCTCTACAGATATTAAGAAGGTAGCAAGAAAATTTCACTAAATTTGAAAAAATTATACACCAACTGGAAAAATTGAATTTCTTGCCAAAATATATTCTAAGGAGAAAATTCCCAGCCCAGTGGTGAATATGGAAGACAACTTTAGCGTAGGCAGTCAGAAGCAAGGGAAGGGAGACAGCACATCAGTCTATTCTTATCTTATGAGTCCACTCAGACCCCAATACTGAAACTTGCCAAAGACACTGAAAATAGACTATCACATACTAGTATATCTCACAAAAGACCCCTATCGTTTTTAGCATATCAAACCTAGCTATATTTAAATAGGACAGTGTATCATGACCAAGTGGGACTTATTCCTTGACTGAAAGTTAGCTTAATCTTCAAGAGCCAAGTAATACAACCCATCATAGTAATAGAATAAAGAAAATCTATATCATTACATTGAAATAGAAACGACATTTAACAAAAATCAATACCTGGATGTGATTTTTTAAGAGTTATCAATAACCTAAGACCAATGGAGATTTTTCTCCAGGTTGATGATATACATATACATATACATATACATATACACGTATGCATATACACCACATACAACCAAGAGCATATTGTTTAATTCATAAGACTGAGAACACAACTAGCCTTCCTGGGTTACAAAGAGAGACTCTGTCTTAAAATATATATATAAGGAGACTAAAATGTTTATCCTCCAGACAGAGAACAAATTGGAATGCTCACTCTTCCTGCATCTATTCAACAGTATTTGGAGAGCAAAGTCACCATTGTAAGAGGAAATAGAGGACTAGGAGAGCATTGCAATGCAGAGGGGAGAAACAGCAAGAAGAAAAAGAAATGGTTTAAAAGGAACTGCCTCCCTTTGCATTTGGTATGATTGTTTATAATAAATGCACATACACGATAACTAAGAAAGAATCCATGCCTTTGACAAAGCCATAGAATGCAGAAAGCATTGTTATTTATTAGCATAAAAATCCAGGCATGGTGGGCCATGTCTTTAATCACAGCACTCAGGGGTTGGAGGCAAGTAGATCTCTGAGTTCAAAGCCAACTTGTTCTTTATAGCAAGTTCTAGGTAAACCAGAGCTACACAGACAGGTCCTATCTCAAAAAAAAAAAAAAATCACCAACAACAAAATTTTTAGGGATAAACTTAAAAGAAAATTTCATTTGCAGTAATAGCAAGTTTAAATATTAAAGAATAGTATACATATACATGGATATTTCTGGTTGTAGCTCAGCGGAGTGCTTGCCTAGTATGTTTAAGACCCTGGATTCATTACCCAGCATTAAGATTAAAGGAAAGGAAAGAAAAGAAAGAAAAGAAAAAAAGAAAGATTAAGTCAGGCATGGTGGCATATGCTTGTAATCCCCATACTTAGAAGGCAGAGACAGTGAGACCATGAGTTCCAGCCTGAACAACTGAAGGAAATGACATACAAGACTTCTATATTAGAAATGTAAAGATACCAAGAGAAATTAAAGAAGGCATGGAGGGATAGACTACAACTGTGGATCAAAAGACTCAGTGTTATTAAGATGTCAATTTACCCTGAAATCGATTTACACATTTAATGCATTCCCAGTGAAAGCCCTAGCAAAACTGGCAGGGTATGCAGACACACAAAGGACTTTGAATAATGAGAGCAATTTTAAAAATAAGCAAAGGCCTCACCCTAATTGATTCCAACACTGGCTATAAGGTTTTGGTAATGAAGACAATATGGTAGTGGTGAAAAAGACAGACACATAGCTCAATGGAACACAACAGAAACCCCTCCAAACATACCCACACACACATGACAGATTCATTTCCAAAGAGGGGCCAAGGGCGACTCAACAGGGGAAAGAGAAGTCTTCTCAACAGATGGATAAAAATAGATATCAAAAAGTGGTCTAAGCAGATTAAAATATGAAAACAGTAGGGTGGTGATCATTCTCTTATGACAGACAAGTGTAAACACAACTTAAAAACGATAGAACACACACACTCGAGTGCGTGCACGCGCGCACAAACACACACACACACACACACACACACACACAGGAAAATAAAGTATCAGACATTAAAACAGCTTAACTCTTCCAAGTAGGTAGAACAATTAAGATTTGATTGGATAAGCAAAACCACCATTGTCCCTATGGTGGGAACAGCAGCAGTAAAACAGAAAAGCCACAGGCAATGAAGCCTCTGATGAGCTTCAAATTCACTGGAGTGACAGAATCTTGGAAAGTGAAATAAACAATCTATCCATGCAGAGCAGTCCTTTTACAGAGCTCTAGACATGCTGACAGTACGGCAGAGGTAGATGCAAACAATGGCGAGGGGGGTGTATACAACAAGAGGTACAGAGATACTTGGGGGCATGCTTGAGACTTTGAATCTGTAGAAATGAGGGATGGCTCTTATCAAATGGAATACTGCCGCATAGATTTGCCATAGTTCACAGCTCTCAGTGAGGTTGTTATAGAAGAAAGAGTGAGAAGAGATTGTGGGGATCAGAGAGTTTACATAACTAACTAGTTGGAGGGCAACCAGAATCTCAGTCACCACTATTCCCTGCCACAATCTGTCACCTGTATCCTTCATCCCTCAGTACATGCAAAGGCTGGTGCCCTTCCTCCGTGGGGCCTCTGTGGTGAAGGCTATCCGTGAGGACTGTGAGGTTCCCTCACAGGTAGTCTCCAACTCGCACCCCCAGCTACTTCTCTGCTAGTTCCCAAAACAAGGTCCCTTGGGTGTTGAACACTTCCTGGCAGGTATTACGTATGCCTGGAGAGAGTCTCCAACAGCTGCCTTGGCAACATCCAGGCAACGCTGCTCCAGCGGAGGAGGAGCAAGACACAGCTCTCTACCCAAAGGAAATAACTTGCGGATGTTCCCTGTCCCTGTTGTCTCCAGCAGCAGAAGATACTAAAAGCCCGCAAGCCTCCCTCTCTGCTGGTGAGAGGATGCCGCACTCCCAAGGAAGCAACAGCTCAACAGATGGAGATGCAGCTCTTCCATCTTTCCCATGGGACAGGATGAGGGCGACCTGAAAATTCCAAACCTTCAACTCTCGCTTGGCCATGGTGTCCTGATTGCTTCTTTCATCTGAATACATATACATGGACACACACACACACTGTCTTTCTTCTATCATTTAGAGAGATAATAAGAAGCCTGGGTCACATATGAGATAAAATATAAGAGCAATGTTTACAAATTACCCAGAGCCAAATGGTAACATGATTGCTATGCATATTGCAGATTAAATGTGACAACGTGCACACTGTGTTCTCCAGAAGAAGCACTGAGGGGATAGAAGCTACAGATGCTGACTTTTCAAGTCGGCCTGAACAGTGATCTGCTGGGATGTCAGGACCCATCTGCAGGGTCAGCACAGACCAAGTCCTTGCAGAATAAGACCCCAACTTATTCTGGAGGTCTAGCTGACCCTTGAGAATGGGTGTGGTCAGTGGGTTAAACAGTGTTAAAACAATCCCCTCCCATAGCATGGAGAAGATGAAAAGGACCAGCCAGCCAGGCTCAGAAAAAAAAAAAAAAAACAAAAAAAAAACAGGGGAAATGAGCAGTGTCAGACCCACCACAACTGCATTGTAATTCGCTGACACATTTGCCAAATTTTACTGGGCATTTTCTCTATGCCAGACACTGTTACAGTCCAGGGCTGAAGAAGTAAGCCAAGCAGACACTGTATTCTTCCCCTCATGGAATGTATTATCCTGAAAAACTTGGTCAAATTCACAGTTGTTTCTAATAAAACCTGAAACAGTCTGTTTTTTATTTAAAGTGATATTCTGGCAAAAAATCACAAGTGTGTTATAGGGTGTGAAGACACAGGAGTGTGGCTCAGTCTTCTGTGGGGCCCTGGGTTTCTGTATACATATGAGGATCATATAGAGCATCACATACCCCCACCAGAGACCATTGGGTCCCTGAAATGTTGGCTCACACTCACATGCTCACACTAACAAAAGCTCTGGGACTAGGAACTGACCTCTCTCCACCTGGCTCCAGCACTGCTAGAGATGTACACGTTGGTCTTGCTGGCCAAGTTCTTTCCCACAGAGCCTGAAACACAAAAGGAAGAATATGCTAGAAAGACACCTGGCCCAACCAGACATCTCAAATAGTAGCTAGTCACTATGATAATGTCGTAAAGCCATGAGGAGGGTACCCTCCTGGAAGTGTAGATGTTCACTATATATCTATCTGGCTGAATTAACCAGCCCACCCAAGTCCCTGGGACAGCAGGCAAGGCACACTTACCGGTAGCAATGATGAGGCCAGGGGCTGACTCCTTGGACAGGATAGGCATCCTCCGAAGTTGGAGGTTGAGTAGTTGACTGAGGCGCTGGGCCAGGTGGAGGGAACAACCCTGAGAAAGCTTCAGAAGAAAATTTCCAAATGGTATCAGCATAGAACACAACACATGCCTAGACTCCCTCAAACCCAAGAGTCTGTCTGAGGACCCCACAGCAAGACCCAGAAGAGGGTCTGGCCCAGAAGAATCCAGACTTAGAACCCAGTGGTCTCCAAATCTCCCTAGACAGAGCTTATCTTCTGAACCAACATAAATGTCTACCACTGAAGAAAAGGCAAAGATAACTTAAAGTCCGGAGACTCCCAGAAATAACCATTACAAACCAGTGTCAACTCAAGCCAAAAGGAAAGGCAGTCCATTGCTGGTGCCACACAGGAACCCAGAAAGACAGAGAACTGAAATGTCCTGTTGACTTTATAAGTCGGTGCAGATGTGTCTGAAATACAATGCTAGAAGTTCTGTCAGAAGAAAACGAATCAGAAGTCCAAGAGTCTCCTTGGAAAATGGCTAGATGTGTAAGATGTGTGATATAAATGTCACAGGGGTCTTGAGGAAACCTTAAAGGCTTATCCCACATTTGTACAAAGATGCAAGCTTTTGTGGTGTTGAAACTGGCTTCCTCTCTGAATTCAGATGCCTACCATTCCGTAGACCACCACAAATGCCTCTGCCTCGTTCTCCTGGCCAGAAAAGTGATGTCTAAAGTATTTCATGCATATTATTAATCAAAACAGGGGACTCTGTGTTCATGGCACAGGAAAAAAAAAATGATGACAAGGTTTGTCCAATCTATTTCTTTTTATCACCAAAAGAAACAAAACAAAAACAAAAACAAACAAACAAACAAAAGATCTTTCTAACAAACCAATCTTGCTAGTATCCAGGGTTTGGTCAATTAAGAACAAGAGGAAATGAGGTTGGCTCAAGGAACCTCCCCTACTTCCTCTTTTCTTTTATTTTGCCTACAAGGAAGTCGATCCTTAGAAGTGTCTCTGGATCCTTGGGCTGTCATGTTTCAACCATATACATTCCTATGCAGTCTTTTCACCTCATGATTTAGATTGAAATATTCCCCAAGGGTCCTATTCTAAAGATTTAGTCACAAGATTTTGGCACCTCTGGGAAGTGGCAGAATCTTTAGGAGGTGGGGCCTGGTGCAAGGAAGTTGTCATTAGGTGTGCCTTTCAAGGGGATATGGAAACCTTGGCCTCTTCCTCTCTGGGTTTCTTTTATCTACTTCCTGTCTGCCATTATCAATCAAGCTTGTTCTACTATGATGTTCAGCCTTGCCATTGGCCCAAAGCAACAGAGCCAAGCAAGCTCAGACAAAATCTACTGATCCCTCTAAAACAGTGGACCAAAATCAGCCTTTCTACCTCACACACTGATTTTTCTCAGGCACTTTGTAATGGTGACAGAAAGCTAACATACCACCCATGATGGTTATTGTTCATGGTCAGTTTTATTGGATCCAGGATCGCCTAGAAGTATACCCCAGGGCAGGTCTGTGAGGGAGCTTCCGGAGGGGCTAAGCTGAGGATGAAGAGCTACCATTACTGGGGCAGCACCATCCTAAGGTCTGGGGTCCCTACCTGAATGAAAAGGGGAAAGGGAAAACAAAACTAAGCATGAGCCTTGAGCCTCTCCTGCGGTGACGGACTGTACTCTCAAAGTCTTGAGCCAATGAATAAAACCCTTTCTTCCTAAAGCTGTTTCTTATTAGCTGTTTGGTCCCAGCAAAAGAGAGAGGGACCAACCACCACCTAAACTAAGAATTAGAAATTAAAAGCCGATTGAGAGCCCTACAGTTACAAGCTGATCAATCTGAGAAATAGTACTGCCACTGGATCTCTTTCACCAAGTTGTTCCCTGCCCCATGACATGGTCAACACTGCCTAGACACATCCATATGGAGATGGGCTAAGCTTCTGAAGTCCTACATACCGAGGAAGGGGAATGTCTAGGTGTTTACCCCCGTCTGTTTATAGCCTGCTTCTTTCCAAAGTTAGATTTCATGTGGTAAATCATGGCCTATGGGGAAAAAAAAGGAAAGGAAAGGAAAGGAAAGGAAAGGAAAGGAAAGGAAAGGAAAGGAAAGGAAAGGAAAGGAATGGAATGGAATATAGGGAAGTGTGTTCTAGGGCAAGACTCTCCAAAAGAATTTTCCCAAGGAGAGAAATACAGCTATGAAATGCCTGGGAGATGGCATAGCTTACCATGAACAAACAATTAAAAAGTCCAAAAGATCAGGTGACTGACTAAATATGGTTGCACCCAAAATTAACACTAATATCTTCTGGTTTCTTTCTGCCCACTCAGGTGAAATAGAAATACAAGATGACCAGGGAGTACAACAATCAACTCATGAGAACACTTAGCAGGACCAAGCAACACAGTTTAAAATGCTCAGCTTTTCGGATAGGTACATAAACATGGAACACTATGCTCATTCATCAACACTGGAGGTGTAAAACAAAACTAGTGATGTCATTTTTTTATAATAGTTCCAGACCAGAAGAACTAAAATACCATCATGTATCATTGTAGAGTTGAGTCTAAACTCTGTGTGTGTGTGTGTGTGTGTGTGTGTGTGTGGTGTCCGCTAAAAGAGCATTCATTTGAAACGGCTGTATACATAAAACTGGGGGGAAAAAAGCATGTCCATTTCATGTTTGAATAATCCCAAGTCCTGCTAATGGAACATACGACTCACCTGCTACGCATAACACAACCTCTCAAATTTTGGAATCCTAGGCGACACTTCCACCCTTATTTTCTGTCTCCACACACCCCCACCCCGCCGATTTTCCCACTGGGCTTTTCATCAAATTGGCTCACAAAACTCCAGCTTCCCGAAGACGTGATGTCCTCATGTCAGAGTCGTGAGCTAACTCGTCAAGCAGTAAACATGATGTCTAACAGATGTTGTGTATCACGGGGCTTCCTTCACAACTTCTAAATTAAGCTGAGTGTGACAGTAGAGGACATAATCCTGGCACTCTGGCCACTTAGGAGGCTAATGTAGGAAGACTGCAAGTTTGAGACCAGCTAGGGCCACATATCAAATGCTAAGCCAGCCTGGCCTACATAGAGCAAGAGTCCATCTCATAACAAAACAAAACGTGAGATATTAGGCTAAAGGTCTAGCTCACGAGTCAAACAAGCAGGGTCTGTGTGTGGTTCAATCTCCAATAACTAAAAGATACATCTTGAATATCCCAGGGCACCCCTCTGAGTTGACCCCAGCCCCCACCATGCCTTGTTGTGGAGCCAGGGACCTGAAAAGGCAGACGTGCACATGGAAGTTTGTCCCATGTGTCATTAACAGCACATTCTATCATCTTGCATGCTTCCTGTAAATATTGAATATAGAAAACTGCACCAGACCACAGCTCTCTGTTTTGTATCAAAAAAAAAGCCAAACAAGATTAAAGCAGCTGTACCTCACAATTGATTTTCTCTCCATATCCTGTGAAGGCTGGGGCCTGAAGAAATTCCCAGGTTCCCCCTTTGTCAAAGGTGATGACCGACCTCATGTTCTCCTCGTTCATAGAACCATTAATCAGGGTGGCAATATAGACTCCTTGTAAGCCTTCCACGCGGTGAAAGTCAGCAAACGGCTCATTTGCAAAATACCTGCAGGCAAAGAATAACAATCATGCAAGCCTGGGATCGTCATTTACTTGGCATTTTGCATTCTGTGCAACATAATATTGAACCATCCTAAAGCACACAATATCATGCCACTACGTACACTCCCACTGTTGTGCAATGTGAGTTCCAGGACATTTTCATTATTGGCAGGCACTGTCTCTGTCTGCTTTTCTTTCAGTTCCCAAGCCTTGGTAACCACAGATCTGCTTTCTGTCTCTACAGATCTGTCTCTACCGATTTGCCTGATCTGGCTGTTCTGTATGAACTGAATCATGCGATACCCTTTTATATCTTGTTACTT